>JAAAKG020029526.1:0-19701 GCA_010014905.2 Druon quercuslanigerum
TAAATGCACACGTCTAATATATATATATATATATATATATATATATATATATATAATATTGTATTATATAATTTATGTTTGAATACTTTGGTCTTTTTTTGTCTTCATCATTATCAAATAGCAAAAAAAATATCAATAAATAAAATCAGATTACAATGGGAACATTTTATGGTGATTGTCCAAATTTGGTCGTTGAATATTTGATTATATTCTCAGGAATTCTGCTAATTAAAAATGGATTTCAATTTTTTGTGACCCTAAACCCAATTTCCTTAAACCTACATCAAGAATACAATCATACAAAATATTAACTCGTGCAATAATTATTTTTGTGCGCCAAATGTCCGAAATTTGTGGTTCATGTTAATTTTCTATAATTTCACTGTATATCTCATTAAATCTGAATCTCGGACTATTGGCTCTCAAAAATTAATATTAAACTAGTAAATATTCTAAATGAATAATCAGAAATTACGAAATATTAAATCTTATTCTTGATATGAAATTGTTTTTAATTAATGAATTAATAACTTTAGTGCTTCTCTGGGCCAGACTCATGTAACAGCGAAAAATCACGTTTTTTCATGTCAGATTGCTTGTCAGATTGATATGTGGCAAGTCAAAGTTGCGGCATGTCACATTTGAAACAATACAATTTTTGTCTAGTCATTAAAATCGCTATTTTAGGATTATATACGAAAAAAATTATCCAAAGAGTTCATAATGCGGGCTAACATAGTTAATTTTATTCTGAAGAAGACTTTAGTATAGTCTATAATAGGGGTCTCCAAAGGTAGATCCTGTATCTACTAGCGATTCCAGGCCAGTAGGTCGGATCTACTCAGTTTTTACCAAGAAATGTCAACACCCTTTACCTGATTTGAGTCACTGGGAACACTAAGCTCGAGACCCTTATTTCTAGTCGAAACTTCACACAAAAATTGAGAATTCTGAAATAGAATAATGAGTGTTTAGTTTTCTTTACTTTCTTATTGTTAAATAAAATATTCAATGCAATTGTTTTGTTTATAAATAATTCAAAATTTAATTTTAAAAATTTAACTTAAATTTATCTACGGTATACCTTAATCATATAATTGTTATAAATACATACAAAATTATATCACAATAATGTAAGGTAAAATATTAAAAAGTATCAAGAAATTCACGCGTCCTTGGGTTTCTATTACCTTATTTTAAAAACATAATTAATTTTAAAATCCATAATAACAAATTTTTTATTATTAAAAGTTTAAAAAATTGTTAAATGGGCTTAAATAATTGATTAAATTATTATATCTAACAGATATACAAAAAATAAATAAATTAACATTTTTACAATCTATTAATACCAATGCAAACAATTTTTTCCCTTTAGTTACGATAGCGCTTGTTAAAACTTTCTATTAAAAATTAAAAATTACTTTTTATTTTAAAAGTTTTTTTCGAATAACTCAATTCTAAATGTGTAAAATTTAAAAAATTTACATTTTGAACGGTAAAAATCACGAAAAATAAGTTTTTTATTTTAGACAAATTTGTAGGATCAATTTTAATCTTTTTTTGAAGTAATAAAAACTTAAAATTCTTTAATTTAAGAAGCTTTGACTGTATTTGAATGTAATTTCAAATCCTTTAAATTTTAAGTGGCCAATTTTTTTATTTTTTTATTTTTTCTATTTTCGAAATTTTAATCTGAAATAACTTTATTTACAGATTCCTAATTTAAAAAAAAACTCTTAAATTTTGAACGCCTTGAATTTATTTTTGACCACTTATTTTTATTATTAATCAGTATCCCGTCGAAAAAAATTGGTAGATCTTATAAAAGGCCAAGCGATCCTGGGTCACGCTGCACTTGTGGATTGTGGAGACCCCTGGTCTATCATAATATAAAATAACACCTATTTCAAGTACATACCCATTACAAATACATTTCGTGATACCTGGCTTTATATTTTCAAACCCTGTACGGTTAAAATTAATTTAAAAAATATATATGTTTAGGCAGGTTTGCAAGTTTTTTTTCTCAAAAATCTCATTGTCTAAAATTATCAACTTCTTGGTAATCACCCATGAAACATAAAATAATAATAAATAAATATATTTAGACTGTTTGTCTTATATATATATATATATATATATATATATATATATATTAAATGCAGAGAATAGAATATACGTCTCGACTTCGGATAGCAAGCCGGCCTTCGATTGGTATAGCATACTCATTAGAGTGGTCCTTATGTACTCGTGGTGGATTTTTAAAAATTTCTTTGATCTCAAGCCCCCCTATTTTTTCCAATATTCTTCACATGTGACCTAAACACATTTATGATTTTTAGACTGCTATAAAAATATATCTACACGAAAAATTTGTTTTCTTCAAAAGTTACAAAATAGTCGATCCCTAAATTTGAACAAAAATAACAATTTTGACAATTAATAACGAAATTGCGTCCAATTTTTACTTATTAGAAAGCAGACTATGACAATTAAAATTATAAATTAAAAAAAAATAAAGAAGGCCGCCCAAATTTTTTTTCAAATTCATTTCTTTGTTTCTCGGTGACAACTTATCAGGTGTCAATTAAAATGTCACATTATTAAATTTTGTTAAATTTATAATGTATGAAAGTCAAAATTTTGAAAAATTCAAAACCACTTGCTTGAAAAGCTCGTAAAGATGCAGTATACTGGGAATTTTTTTCTCGATGAAATCTGAAAACTTTTCACCGAATAGTCAAAAGTGTTGATTTTTCTGTAATTTTGTTCAAGCAAGTAGTTTTGAGAATCAATAAGTCATTTATAAACATATATTTCAAACTTTGCTTACCTTTTTAAAAATGATGTAACTTTTTGTAAATAGTAATGAGGCGCCATTTTTACTTTAGTGAAAATTTCGAGACCTACTTCCAACCATACATTTTGTAACAATACAATTGATTTTTCTTTAAAATTTGAATATCGTTGGTCGAAAAGCATACAAACTACGAGTTTTTGAGCATTTCATAAGGTGCCATCGTGAATTTTTCTAATTTTTGACTTTCATGCATCACAAAATATGTTTCATTACAATAATGTAGCCTTTTAATTGACATCTGATAAGTTATCACCGAGAAATCAAGAAATAATGAGTTTAAAAAACAAAATTTGGGTGGTAATCTTTAATTTTTTCAAAATTTTAAATTTTAATTCTCATCACAAGGTTTCTTATAAATAAGTCTGCCTCTTGTGAGAATTTTACTACATTTTTGTTGATCATGCAGGTGTATTTTTTGGACATAGTCTAAAGATCATGCTTGTACAGAGTCAAAGGATTCCGATAAAATACAAAAAAATTAGCTACATTTGAAATTTTACTGTACTTTTTCCCAAGTTAATTTCAAGAGAAACTTTGGGTACTTTGAGCCACATGTTAATATTAACCGATTTTGCTCAAAATTGGTGGAGATCATCTTTTTGGTGATTCAAACAAAATAGGGGTGTGAGACCAAGATGAATCCAAAATCGAAAAATAAGGACCACCCTAATACTCATGATATATAAGTCGCGGTGAAAGTTTAACGTTGATGGTTTCTAACCTATTAATTTAAAAAAAGTTCATTACAAAAAAATTCTTTGTAATGTTCTGAAGAACTTCTCCACATGATGTTTGTATTTGCACAAACTTTACTCGATAGACGACGCGCTCAAAGGTTATGTGGATCGAGTTATACAAGACTAGAAAATAATTGATAATTTCAGATAATAGGGTAAGCGCTTCAATTACTGCGATGTCACGGTTTAACCTCGCATTAATCCAATTTTTCAACTTTTTTATTGAAATAATATGGTTCTTCTGTTTCAGCTTCCAGAATAATGTATTTTTTGCATTTAAAAAATTGCAAGTACGAGAACCTAAATTATCGTATCAGAAATGTAAGAAATTAAAAAACGAATATATTTTATCTATTACTACGGTTGAAAAAAGACCATATACGCATTACTTAATTAGTATTAAAATAAAATTTAAAAATCTATTTATCGTCCAATAATCAAGTTAATGTACAAAATACTTGAAAATAAAACCAAGAATCTAACGACAAAATGTGTACAAACACCATAAAATGATACTATTCTAATTTCAAAAAAGATCCTCCTTCAAAAAAATTTCTGGACAAAAACAAAAGAAGGAAATAGAAATAAGAAGATAACCAACCAAATTCCCTTCCATCTCTTTTCTTACTTCTTTCGTTTTTATTTGTATTATTATACAATCTCATATAGCACCTTTATCAAGTTAAAAAAGGCGAATATTAATTATAAATGTTCTTTTATTGTGATTTATAATGATAAAAGTAAAGAAGACAAAAGAAATAAAAAAGAGAAGGAAGCGGATTTGGTTGGATGACTTCTCATTGTTCTTTCCCTTTTTTATTTTTGCCCAGAGATTCTTTTACAGGAGTATCTTTTTTTAAATTACAATAGTAGCATTTTATGGTGTTTGTCTAAATTTAGTCTTTGGATTCTTGGTCACATTTAAAAATGTTGTGACCTTGAAACGTCACATCCTGCAATCCGCTAGTCGTAAACAAATGTCACTTAAAAATATTATTTTGCTTAAAATATAAAACCTAATCAAGATAGCAATGAATAATGTCATTCAAGTGCTTGAGAGTGAGATGTTTCCAAGGATCATTAAGTCGGCAAAGTTTAAAGTGAATGATTACGAGTAATTATGAGTGACTTGCGTTACTCGATGAGACAAAATATCGCACCATCCGCAAGTCGACTTTTGGCATATTCGCACTGTCGCACTTTACAAATCCTGGTTTTAGTAAAATTCTAGGCATTTTAAATACCTTTTAGGCCATTCTTTATAATTCTAAAACATGTTTACAATGACAAACACATTAATATGTTATGTTTACTGTTTAAAATCGCAATAGTTAGAGGACATATTGATTTTCCCATAAATTGGACAACCACACTATTTTGACTGAATCATTTCCGAATCACTTTCAAAGAATATACTTTTTAAACTTTAAAAAAATCTTATTTAAAACAACTTTCCTCTCGAAATTACGTTCATTTCTTAGTTTTCTTTTAATTTATCTATAAACAAAAAATTTAATTAAACATGCAGAAACCCCATTTTTGGATAAGTAAAATTAGAAACTTTAAAATCTGATAGCCATTTCAATGATACTTTGAACAGGTTTTATTCAAATTATATCAGAAAGCTCCGAACACTATAGCGATGAACACGAGTTGAACAGAAAAAATAAAACTGAAAATCGTTCAGAAACTACAAAAGAAATTATAAGAGTTAACATTTAAAAAATAAAAATGTCAAATTTGAATTTTTGCCAGTCAGGGGCCTGACCAGCACCGCGCTGAAGGCGCATGTGTTGCTTCTCTTTCATCGGGATCCTCAGTTTTTCATTATCAATTAAAAAAAAAAAAAAACATTTTCCGGAAAAATCTTTGTATACCATCTAATATTGGGATTATATCATAAGCTTTGGTATTATGTGGTACAAGAATTACAACAAACAATTCATCCCTGCAGTCGTAATTCGTAAAGTAAAAAGCGGGTATCTCGGATTTCAAGGAATCTCTAGAGATTTCTCGAAATTTCGTAGGGGCGCCGTACTATATTAAATGAAATAAGTTACGATTTAAGAAATTTTATAATATAACTCACAAAGTTTCTCCAGTCTCCATTTCCAACTGGTTTCGCCAGCACTTGTAAATATCGACTGGATTAGTTTCAATATTAATAGACTTATCGGAAAGAATCTTTTGAATACTAGGACCCAGAATTTGACGCAAAGCTCTTTGTCCGTTCAATTGTCTGGCATAATTAACGGCCATTTTGAGAACAAGAGGATTTCCTGTAACTACCTCACAGGGCTTGTCAAATTTACATCTGAAATAATAGTAATAAATATGGAATTACTGCAGATGAACTTATACACAATTGAAGACGTATATTTTTCAAAAAGAAAAAAATATTATTTGTAATTTACCTGATTTCCTCTTGAAGAGCAGTTCCCAAAAGTTTCAATAACAAATATTCTTCTCTGATATTGGATCCAAAATTGAAGAGTGTTAAGATTACGTTTTGCAAAAATTTGTTCGACTTGCTTTGTGGTAATAAAAACAATAATTTGGATAGATACATGGGGTTCGTCTGTAGTGCGTAAAATAGATGCTGATAACCCTCAAGCATTCTACGTCCTTCTTTTGTTAGAGATTTCAGGCCTTTGTGGCCTGTTGTATCAGAGAAGGAATCCTTGCGCAATCTGCCTGTATTCTTTGTTTTTGTCAAAGATTCCAAGTTCTTTCCATGCGTAACAACGTCCTGCATTTCACGTTAAATGTGTGAGTACATATCAATACCAGCAAAAGCGTATTATTGACAAGTATTTACCTGAAGAGAAATTCTGTTTTGAATCAAAAGACCAATTTTTATATCCATACTGTCCAACAGCTGTGATAGGTTTTGATTGTGTCGAATTAACAATACCACTTCAGTTTTCAATTGCTAGAACGTAAAAAATATTGTTACACATTTTTAACTTCATTAGCCCAAATAATTAATCGAGAATTTAAATTTCTTAAATTTAACCGACAAACGACTAACTTGTAATTGAAGATCTTTATCATAATCCTCGGTATTAAAATTCAGAATTGCAGAGAAGCGCCTCACTACTGACAATGGTGGGTTGTCCAAGCGCAAGAGA
Organism: Druon quercuslanigerum; assembly: GCA_010014905.2. Lineage (NCBI taxonomy): Eukaryota > Metazoa > Arthropoda > Insecta > Hymenoptera > Cynipidae > Druon > Druon quercuslanigerum. Next base: position 6,732 of record JAAAKG020029526.1, read on the forward strand.
GAATGAAAAGCTCTTCTGGCTGCTTTCCCACGCCAGAGAGCTTGGATCTTTATCACTTTATCTTCCTGAAAGATTCAACGGTAAATATGAAATTAATTTTAACGGGCTCTTGTTGAGGATCAAGTTATGAATACATAATTTAAAAAAAAACATCATTGCTCTACAAAACGTACTTGTTCTTTGTACCACTCCAGTACAGATTCATATTTGCTTTTAACTTTTGAGAATTGATATGACTCTCGCGCACTCTGCTTCCCTTTCTCTTTAAGAAGTTTCGTATAATATTTTCGAATTAAGACGCTTCTCCACCATGTTTGCAGTTGCTTCACCTTTTCAATATTATTGTAAAAATGTGTGAATCGGTCAGAAATTGTTTTACGAAGTAGATAACCTCGAATATGAGCTTGAAATTTAAGAAGCAAATGTGCGATACTCTTATCTGGTTGACTTTGAAGTAATTCATTTGTCACTTTTTGTAGTGTGCTCTAAAAAAGAACAATAGTATTTTATTCGTATCTACAAAGTTTTTATTCATTTGTAATTATTTCAACAACAATACTTTTTTAGCACTTTACCCGAATGTCATCAAAGGTGATATAACGAGATTCCGACATATTTTTCGGGTGATCCCAAGTATAGCAAAACTTTTCCAAGTCTAGATGAGATTCATTTCCAGCAGGCGTAATGTAGATCACGTAAGGGCACGCATAATTTTCTTTCTGTAGCCAGCGAAGTAGAAAAGAGAAAGAAATCACAATAAATGTCAAAGGCATTTCTTTTATACCACAAACACTTTAAACATATCTAAAAATTACGATGCTTTTTTAAAGCTCTACTTTTTTATTTAATTTGGCACGCCTAGAAATTATTTTTTTGGTAAGAAAATCGACGTCCCCACATAACAAGGTTCCATCCTGAAGAAATTAAATGAAAAGATCATATAAATTTAGGGATGCTTTCGCTACCTATACAATTTATATATTATTCTGAAGCTCTGAGAGTTCATCATGCTAGATAGCATATTTTCTTCCGGTCTCTCTAAGATAGAACCTCCTTATTTGGAAGCGACAAAATAAGCCCAGATTTTTGTTAAAACTCTAATATTACGTTCTGCACCAAGAGTGATCTTTAGTGAACAGCGCAAGATACATTTTGAGAGATATGCCCATATAACGTCTCAATATTTAAGAAATCAGGTATTCTTTTCACGCCGAAAGTTATATGAAGCTCTTTATTAGCAAAAAGAAGTGTAAGCTGTTGACCAACAAGCATCACAGGACGCAAAAAATAAAAGCTCTCTCAACAGTCAAAGAGCGCCTTGAACGACGGGTACAATGGATTCAGAAAAATTCCACCTTTTCTGTCTAAAATCCGCCTAGTCGAGAAGAAATTCAAGTATTCTGGAAGCAAGTACATGGAGATACTTATAATATAAATGAAAACAATTTAGCTATATCACTCTGTCGTAACTTTTGCCAAAGGCAACGTTTTCTACGACCAGATAAGGACTTTCCATCGATTACTACTGCAAAAGTGAAGAAACTTATCGTTAAAACTGAAAACTTTTCAGCACAAGGGCCAGATAAAATCAACAACTTTTGGTGAAAGAAGTTCACTTCTACACACCAACATCTGGCCCGTATAGTTACTACTTGCTTAAACGGAGATAAACCCATCTTGAGGTGGTTAATGGAAGAACGCACGGTACTGATTCATAAGACCGAGAATTTTTCAAGTCTATAGAACTAGAGGCCCACAGAGAGGATACTAACATCTATCGAGCCAGTACGGAGTGCAATAGTGGAAGAACGTGGCTGCAAGAGAGGGCTGGAAGGTTGCAGGGAGAACTTTTTACTAGACAGGAGTATTACCTAGGACTTGATCAGGTATAATGACCTCTGAAAAAAGACCAGTGACTACCAGCTATGTCACCTATAAGAGGAGGTTCTTTCAAGGACGCTCAGTTCGATACTTTTCAGCATCTCCTTTTGCCTCTATCTATTGTTCTTTGAGGCAATGGCTCTGTACACCTATGCAATACGCTGAATAGAAGAGAAAATAAGGTCAATCATCTTCTACATGGGCGATTCTCTACATACAGGGCACTTTTGTGTCTCGGACCTCTAGTAACTGAACTAAGTAGTTTTTCTTCATAAAACTTGGCTAACTTTTTCATTTTAGCCCAACACAATACCTCCGTAAGAAAAAATTAAGTCACACTATCGGATGTCTTAGAAAAATGCTCCCACATATTCGAAAAATGCCTTTTTGGGTGTCTGTGCGCACGCGGCGCCAAGTTTAGAGACGTGAATTTAATAAATAGTGAATTATCTTTGAACTTATAATTGACAGTTTGAAATTTTCACTCAAAAAACGTAAAATTCATAATAAATATTTAAATTTATCTGATATATTAGTAGAGAAAATTTAATTATAAACGTGGCTCCCTAAATATTTTCGATGGTTACGGTAAACGAATCTTCCATAACTTTTATCCACTTTTGATAATTTTTTAAGTTTTATCTTCTCACAATATTCAGAACAACAGCCACACTAATCATTCGTCAAAACTTCATAACAAAATATTAAGAACTTTTTTTGCACAGTGAAAAAATGCAAGCGAAAATGTTGCATATTTTGATTAGTACGAAACTGTACGCGTGCTTTTGCGCGCGCGTTTTTTGTATGTTTGAAATTATTATATTTTATGAATTTTTTTACTTACGTCTTATTTCTTAAGTGTTTAAATAAAGTATTATATATATTAACTATTATTTCTGCATTGACATTTGTGTAATTTCTTGTATCCGCAATCATCCTATAAGAGTTTAATTTATTACCTTTTCCCAGGCAATCGGAAAAGATGCATATCTGCTGGAGGAAACTCTTCCCCTTCTCTCTCCTCCTCTAACGGGCCAGCTCGCACTCCAGTCCTCTCAACGGACAAAGCTTACTAATTTCATCACGTCCCCCTTTTTTTTACTAAAAACCTGAACCTCTGCTAACCCGTTTCTTTCTAAGGTAACAGTAAAAATCGAAAACAACCACTCAACTACGACATCATTCCACCTTCCTTACCCTTAAAATCACTGTTCCTCCCACTATCTCTTTCTATCTTATGAGATAGATACAAAAGTGTCGCCCCACCCAGACCTTTCCTTTCGCTCTCTCATCGGATCTTCTCCAGATCATTCTTTCTCCTGTTATCTCTTTCTATCTTATGAGATAGACACATCAGTCCCTCCGACCACCTTCACAAATGTCTCCCCTCACTCACTCCCTCTCGCGACTTATTTTCGCCTATTCCCGTCCTTCTTCGGCAAAATAGTTCTGTCTCACTCTGTCTTAATAGATATGAACTCAGTATCCCCGAAGATTAATCTCCTTACTGCTACCACCAAATACCCCACCCATAAGCAAGAAGCGTTTCAAGCTTATCAAATAGTCCATCACTAACATGGAAAATTTAAACAAAACTATCTACGTGATGATGAAGAGGCAGATGGTCATTGGATGACGGTAAATTACACGCATCGAAGATCACACAACTGAACATATACACGCCTTACTGAACACCTATTGTATAAGACCATTTAGATCATTATTAGAGAAAAGTAGAACACAAAACAGAATAAAAATTAACAGAAGAGGGGGTATAATAACAAATGAGAAAGAGTAGAAAGAATAATAGGAAAAAAGAAGAAATTCTAGAAACTCGATACGTCTGTCTAAAAACTACAGCCAAGCAAATCAATCTGTGGGAGCTTTTGAAGCATTTGAAGCATATCGCCTTGTTAGTCTGAATGTATAGATGAGCCGGAATAAATATGTTAATTGGTCTCATATAAGTAATAAAACACTATGCACAGAAACCTACAATCCGCAGAAAAGAATACAAAAAATTGATTGCTTTCAAAATCTGATACTGAAACTTTTAGACAAAAATCACGACTGCTGAAATTCTACCTCTTATGTATACATCTATACTGAGGCTATGATTACCCAACATTTTCAAAAGAAGCAACATACACCAATCAGAGCCTGCACATCGTTATTTGGAGAGAGTATTCGATAAACATATATTGACTCTAAATTACTAAACAGTGTGTATTTATAAACTGAGATGTATAAAGGCTCATAAACAAAATTATCTTTAATTGAAAAAAATAAGATATTTGTGAAGTGGAATGAAGAAACCAGCGTAGGACTGAAAAATTGATTTCCCGGTTTGTATTGATTCTGAATAATGGACATTTCCAGTATCGAATAAAAAATCCCCATCATCCCACAATCAAAATTGAATTTTTCGGAGCTCAAAGTTGAGAGGTGATTTGTTTTTTATTGCGCTCGACTATTGCTCTAACACTCTTACGCGCCGTGTTTGCGTGATACGTCGAAGCTCTAATGTGTTTGGCTCGGTTGATAAACACACGATGTGGGCGATTAGAAAGTTTTTTCTGATAGTTTTTCCAGTAATTTTTTTATTTTGTTTTATAAGTCGAACGTAGTCAGCCGTTGTTCTTATTCATATTTATTGAACCTTCGCACGCATATACACCGCTTAACTGGGTTAGTACCACGTCACATATAAAAATGTATAGGTAACAATTTTCTGGAAGCTTACGTTGACTCTTAGCTCCCCTTTCATTCATAAATTCAAAGAAAAAAAGGGAATTTTTTTTCTTATGAAAACTGGCATAACATTACATGTCTCTAAATTTGAATCAGGTTTTCTTTCTTCGGTCTCACGGTCAGGAAAGTTTAAATCTTTTAAATAAATAGTGTTTTTATATTAAATTAAGCCTAAAATACAAATAACCTGCTGAGAATCATAAAAAATTAGTGTTTATTATCAAATGACCTTAATTACTTAATAGTCAAAAATTCTTTAAAGATAACATGGTTTAATAAACTGAAGATTTGTACGCTCATGTCGAAAACAGCATTAGTTATTTTAAAAATTGGAGCCAGAATAACTTTTTTGAGAGTCCCTGAGCCAATTAACTTACATTTTTAAAGGAACAAAATTCCAAATAATTATTAGGATGATGATAAAATATGGTTAAATATTAAACTAACATTGACATTGACATTATAGATAATACGAAATAGAGGATAATGAACAGGTCAGTAAAATGGATTAATCACTTAGTTCTACAAGGAGACCGCATGCCCATGGCGCGGATAGTGGAAAAAAGCCCACAATCGCGATCGCCTGTCCTCTAATTTTTATGTTTTCCCAGATGATAGCGCTACGTGTGGAAAGTCTAGGAACTACGAGAGAATGTGATGCAATTTTCGAACCGGTATAAACATAACCTAATAATGTCGTTGTGAGATTGTAAACTGTTTGTGTTTAGTAAAAAAAATTGTTATGCAAAGTGTAAGTGCTAAAAACCTACTTAATAAGTGATACAATAATGTTCCGTTATTTTTGTAAGGGCTGTCATTCGGGTACACTGAGACGTAGTTGGCACAGCTAGCGCCACCATGCTACGGTAGTGGCCACGCTTCACTAACGTCCATACAGCACGCTAAAAAAGGACGGTAGGGGGGCGAAACAGAGGTTTGATAGGCGCGCTCTCAGTTTGGCGCACTGGCTGCGCTTTTTTGGCGCGGCCGAGCGCTGCTAAGGCACACGCTTGGTGGGAACTGTTTGTTAAGACACTTATGAGGGCGCTTCTAGTACGCTAACGTGCTCGTCCAGCGCGCAAAGATGCGCAGCTACTTCGCCTTTTACGAGCACACTTATTGTGTACGAGTTGGGTATGTTGTCTACAGTCCAGGCGCAGTGGCTGTGCCAACTCCCTCTCAGTGTAGGAATGCACGTCATTTAAATTACCCATTACAATTTTTATTCTTTTTAAGGTATTAGACGCAAAAGGAGGAGGGCATTTGGGCTTTGCGTAAAATGTTGGCCTCCAAAATCTCGAAAGAAAAAAGGGCATTTGGAATGCCCTTCTCAAACTTAACAAAACAAGAAAAACCCGAAATTAAATAACTCAATCGGAATAAAGAAATTATAATATTACCCTCCGATAAAGGCAACACAATAGTAATAATGAATAAAGAAAACTATAACAAAATCGTGGACCTTTTAACTGACGATAAATACAAAAAACTTAAGAAGGACCCTACAAAAGCAATAGTCAGTACAACAAAAACCCTTCTAAATACACTAAACTTGACAAAGAAACAATATCTAAATTAATACCTACTAATCCCATCTCTCCAAGACTTTACAGACTCCCGAAAGTCCACAAAAACATTTCACTCAGGCCGATCGTCAGCGCAATAAACTCACCTACTTACAAGCTAGCACGGTTCCTCACCAATAAATTGAATCCTTTCACAGGAAATTCTGTTACTCACGTCCAAAACTCTTTTGATTTTATCAAAAAGATACAACAGATTCGCATTCAACCCCAAGACATCATAGTGAGTTTAGACCTAACATCTCCCTGTACAAAAGTACCAATCTCTGATACAATTGATATTATTAAATCTTTTGAAAACTTCCTCAACGAGCTCATACCTTTGACAGAGCACTGTCTCAATAATACTTACTTCTTTTTCAACAACCAATTCTATGAACAAACCTCAGGAGCAGCAACAGGATCTCCAATCTCACCTGTAATAGCCAAAATTTTTATGGAACATCTAGAAACCAAAATCTTCAATCAATCCAAGCTTAAAGCGGAATTTTGGTTTATTTTGGTAAATGAACTAAATAAGTTTTTCGATTTCATCAATCAATTGCATCCTAATATCCAATTCACAATGGAAATTGAACAAAACGAAAAATTGCCTTTCTTGGACATACTAGTTTACAAAAAATCCGATAATACATTAGGACATGAAGTTTACATAAAACCCACCCATACAAACAGATACCTACATGCTTCCTCTCATCATCACTCATCTCAAAAACAATCGGTCATCAACTCCCTTGTATACAGAGCTTTCTCCATAACAGATAAAGGTAATTTACAAAACGTTAAACAAATCCTAATACAGAACGATTACACAATAAAACAAATTGATAAAGCAATAAGAAAATACACCCAAGAAAACAATACAAAACAAATTAATAAAGAAAGAGACAGAGAGAAAACAACCACCGTCCTACCCTACACCCAAAGTGTCACAAAACAAATAGGAAGAATTCTCAACAAACACAACATCCAAACCCTGTTTAAACATGAGAGTAAAGTCAGGCTAAAACATTTCACGCAATCAGCACTATCTGAACATCAAATCGAAACAGGACATAACATTTTATTTGATAAAACAACCATCATCGCAAAAACACACAATATTTTTCCAAGAAAACATAGAGAAGCAATCGAAATCTTGAAGCCCCTAATAACATCAATAGGGACAGCGGTTATAATACCAATTCAATTTGTCTTTCCTTCCTCCCAGATTTCTTAAATAAGACTTTAATGGCCAATCAGGTGTGTCCTGTCTCAATGGTGAGACGCTCTGGCGAATCACAGTCCTGAAGACGTGAACTGCAATGTTCAAAAAACGTCGGCATAATTCGTAGTTTTGTACACGATTGAAACCCGAAATATCTCTTATCATAATGCATCATCGTGAAAGCATTAAATCCATTATACTTTTTATTGCGTTTATATTCCCTCGCTTGTTTTAATGACATTATTTATATAATTATATTAATTGTACAAATATCATCACTGCGTGCGTGACACTAACCAACACTTGACCCTTTTGACACAGCAGACGGCAATTTCTAATTATATATTTTTACTGAAGGGGCGCTCTAAACTGGGAATACATGAAAATCCGAGGACGGGCGATTTCGAACTGGCGCCAGGCGACACACATGGCGTTTAAAGGTGCTTTGTTCTCTTGCTAAAATTTGGATGTTATTCCAATCAAAATTTATAAGAATGGTTAACACTTCAAGAGTGTTGAGACAAACCTGTATAATTAACTTACATAATTTTTGCGTTGCTGCGATCGACTCGAGCAATAGCCGCGATCGATCGGTCGATCGCGATCGACCGGTTGGCCATCCCTGATGTGGAGTGTGGTCATTTTTAAAATAATCTTTATTGTTAAATGTTTTTTTGTGTTTTTTCAGCATTTTTGTTATTTACTATTTGTATTGTACTGTTACAAACAAAGTATTCTGTTTAACCTTTAGAATTTTTAAGTTTAATAATAAGAATCATATCTTGAATGTCGCGGTTAAGAAATCCTAATTCTCATGTTGAATATATGGATTGGCGGCTACCAAACTGCAGAGTAACTTTTAAGTAATCCTTTTTATTTATTGGATCGTTTTTACGTTCTTTCGTACTGAAAAATGTTGCACCTTGTCGGGGAAAGGATTAAAAGACAATAGTAAAGATTACAGATCATTGATTGGTATTTCAACTAAAGGACTACTAATTAGGGTAAAATGTTTATTTCAAAATAAGAAAACCGCTCTAAACAATAGGGCTGGCCGAAAAAAGCGAATTTCAGACAATTAAATCTTCACTATGAAAAAAGGTTGCCTTAATTAATCGGGATGAAGGCAATATTTTTTTACTATTATTATGGCAAGCCGTCAAGGTTACCTTTTTGTCCTATTATTCTTCTTTAGAAGATTATCCGTTTTCAAGAAAAATGTTTAAAATGTAGAAAAATATGGAATTTTTTTACAACTCTATATATTTTTACAACATTGTTACTCTATATTTGTTTTTATTTATTATTATTAATATAAATTATATATATCTTATGAATCCGGGACTTCAACTTAAAGGATTACGCGTAAGTATCAAAAGTTCCGACCTGCGGACGGGCATGTACAGCCCTTAGCCATAGTATTAGACAAAGATAAGAAATGAGTATTTCACATTATTTTTGTTGTTTCAGTGTAAGACCATTAGCACACATCAACAGTACTTGTATTTTCATTTCTAAGGTAAGTTTTTACGTAATTTTTGAAAGACTTATTGCGTCTGAACATATGAGAAAAGAAAAAAATCAATGTGCTTGACTGGCCGGGATATTCTCCACATATGAATTCTACCGAGGTTGTTTGGCACTTCATGAAATCTGAAGTTTGTAAACACGCTCCTACAACAAAGCAAGAACTGGTTTCTATACTCAATGCCACTTGGCAACATAACGTAGAGATAGGAAGAAAAATTGAGAATTGTATAGACAGCATGCCTCGCCGTATGAAAGCTGTGTTGGCTGCTTAAGGCGGTAATACAAAATACGGATTTCAGTCAAAAATTGTTTCATTGAAAAAATGCTACAGTCCAATGTGAATCAAGTAATTTTTCAGCTTTGGTCTAATAATATAGCCAGGGACTGTCGACTTCTACCCTAGAGGAAAGGTAAGAATTTCTGGAGGGATTTTAATCTAATCAAGATCACCGTTAAACTACGAATTTGATTTCTGGTAAATGGGCCTCCATGGTGCATCGCAGGGTGAGCCTGATGGAAAGGAATCTGAGGTGGAAAAATTTGATTTATCAGAGAAATGGCGTGATTTCAGGGGCGGCTCTTACCATGTCGATTTTCTTGCAATGGTTGGAAGATTCACGTGGCCTGAATTGGGTCAGTCAAGGTGATTGACGAAAATGTCATAAAATTACTAGAAAAAATCTGTTTGCTCTCTGTCCAGAATTTGGTAGGATGTTGCAAATATTTTTAAATTTTGCTGAATTATTATAAGTTTAGAACAGTCGACATTTTGAGACATGAATGATTTAATTTTTCATTTGAAAAATTGCACATTACTTAAAATGGTTAAATCATTCCACCTGGCGCGGACTGGGTCGATGTCTTTCAATAATTTACCGAAAAAATTTAATAAGAGAAGCGAACGAATCCTACATAGATAACACAAACTTACTTGGTTTAATCGTTGATAAACAATTTCTTTTGTCGAATTAGTGTTATAATACTTTTGTCGAATACAATCCAATCGCTTAGAATCTCTTTAGTTCAAATTGTCGAAATCTTGGGAACCGACTCTTGTCATTTAAAATTAATCAAAGCCGCAATAGTGTTACATAATAAATTACATACACTAGCTCGCACGCTTGGCGAAGAGTGACGAAGGGGACGCTGTAGGACGGAACGTTCACCGTCAGCCGTTCTGTGCATGACGAGTAATTGGTGGTACGTCTTAGTTTTACTGTCCAGTTCTACAACAGATTACGGGTAAAGTGTTTCATCGCGATTTCAAATATATTAAACACAACTCTTTTGCCGTATCTGGATTTATGCATGCATGGATAGATCTATGGCAAATCATCGAGGCGACAGGGTGAGGTTGCACATGCTGGTGTTTCTCTCTCTGTTATCTTTTTAATGCCTTTTAACTTAGGACAACTTTAAATTACCTTAAGGTTGAAACTAGACGCTCCTGAAATCATAAATTTTAATTATCCAGAGAATTGGAACTTACTATATTCCACCACTCTTTCGCTACTTTCAAATTGTAATATTTTATAGTTTCAGAATACACTTGTTTCATGAGCAAGTTGAATCGTCTGTGCTAACGCGTGCGACGTTCCAAAGACTTTATACATGATTTTATGTATTATCCCTATGTGACAAGGTCGTATATCACATGTAAGATTGCCAATTTCCTGAACTCTTTCTTTTATAACACTTTGTATTAACGGATAATTATAATCAATTATTCTACAATAAAGTAACTTTTAAATTGTATAAATTTTCTTCTCTCGCTTTTACGTTACTTAATTGTATACATCTATTTACTAAATATTTAATTAAATCAATTTTTTGACTAAACCAATGGTGATAATCCTAATTTAAATATCGCCCAGGCAATGACGCCTTTTTGTAACAATAAGTTGTCAAATCACCTTCAAGTTTTGTAATAATCAACAAATCTAGATAATTTTAACAATTATCATTTTCAATGTCGTAATTGCACTCTATAGAATCGTCAATGATGTTAAAAATGTTTACAACTAAAATTGTATTTCTTGGCATAATGAAGAATATGTCACGTATGTAACGTTTGTATAATATAGGTGTAACCAGAGATGAGGTCGGAGATTGCTCATGCCGTGTATTTGATTTCGACTGACATACCGCAACGCGCCCTATGTATCTAAGCCTTCTGGGAACTAAAATTAAAGGTCCGAATTTCTGCTCATTTATCAAATTACAACAAAAAGATGTGAAAATTAGAACTCGAAAATAATTTCAACAAATTATTAAAGTAATATCTCAAACGGGATTTGTGAAAATTAAGCCTCTAATTTACAATTATATTTCACTAAATTAAAGTACTACCTCACTGATTTCATAACATATTCTTTAAATATACAAATGAATTATTTTCAAAATATATTTTCTAAATTATTTTACAAATTCAAATAGTTCTGACTCCATTAAACAAGAAAAATTTTAAGTTTGGGGATGCTTTAAATACAAAATTAAAACATTCAGTATTAAAAAATTGATATATCAAAGAAATAGAAAATGGTAAGCATTACAGCTTCTCTAATATTTTGTTGTCAACTGCTTAGAAAACAGTTTTTCAAAATAAATACTTTACTTATGAAAAATAAAATTACATAAAAAGGTTTTCGCAATATTTGAACAATGAAAAGATTTTGTTTAAACAAATATTTTTCCTAAATCTTATTAATTATTAAGTCACTTCTAATAAAAAATAGACAAATAGTTGAAAATTTCAGAAAATAGCCGCAACATTCCACCATTCTAGAAGAATGTTTTATAGGTTATCCCCGCATTTAAATGAGGGATTGAAACTTTAAAAGGCCTTACATAAATAAGTGCCGCCTGGCAGAGGGTCCCTAAAAGTCTGGGTCATATATCTCTTAAACTTTTAAGACTACGTTGTAGACCAGTTTGCAGTTTAATATTTAGGAATTCGCAATCGTGCATGTTACATTAAAATATTTAGCACTTATATTACTGTTGTAACATACTTGTTTCTCTTGTTAATATTTCCACGGTCAATCTCTTGAATTGCTTATTTATTCTTAACATTGCAGTATTTAAGAAATTTCCATTTTAAATTCAAAGGGTTGATTTAGGGTCAACCACAGACTCAAGTTTATTATCTTCTTAACTCTTCTAAATCTCTTGGTCTCTACGTGTCGAAGAAAGTTCACATAATTTTATTTACTATTTTGTTTCATTGATAATCGTTCGTGAATGAAAAATCATTCATAAAGCCGACAAAAAATGATTTTGCTATGCTCTGTCAAGGCGATCGTTACCAACTATACACGTTGGTACCATACCTTTCAGAGTTAATCATCTGAAACGAAAGATTGAGTGATTATGAACTATGAAAAAGTAAACTTTAGGTAAAAGGCGGACTTTGTTATTAATCTCAAGAATTCCATTGCTCTCTTCAATTTTGAAACCCTTAATTTTAAATAAAATTACAATTAAAAACTTCCCTAAGATAAAACTATCCATTGTACTGAAGTCTATGATTAAGTCTAATATTAAGTCCCCATATTGACTTAGCGTTCTCTTTTTATTTTTATTCTGGCTTTTTCTTAGAAAACTTGTCAGGCAAAGATAATTAAAATAGACCAATTTCTCGGGCAAACTGAGTGCACTGCTTGCTGGCCGCAAAATTTTTCTATATTTCCCATTCAACAAAATAAAAAAATGTCTCGACTTATTTTCACAGACTTGTGACAGGGTTACTTTGTGACACTTTATCTCTCAACTCACTTGGTCGGTTCAGTATTAAACAAAATTAAACTGTCATTCTGTGAGTTTTTTAACCTCCATAGACTGTTTAACCGTGAATCACTGATGATAATGCAATTTCATAATTCAGTATTTTGTGTGTATACGGGTGTTCAAAAAGTCTCGATATACCTAAATATCTCTCCAGCTAAATATTTTTTCAAAAAGTTCAAGGTCATTCTTGAAGTAACTTTTAACGAGGAATCCAATGGTGACCTTGAATTTG
>JAAAKG020029537.1:0-19701 GCA_010014905.2 Druon quercuslanigerum
ATCAATCTAAAATTTTATAACCCCTTCCTCACACTACTCCCCTCCCTACCGAGTGAGTCACGCCTACCCCGAAAGGGGAGCGGCTTAATGGTGTAATAATAATAATAATAATGATCAATGTTTTGCCAGTTGCAGCAATTAACGCTAATTTGATTTTTATATTTATATTAATTACTTTCATTATTATTTTAAAATTTATAACATTTGAAAGCTTTCTTGTTGATTTATAGAAATTTATTATCACAAAAATTGTACAGCAATTAGACTTAGAATCAATGTCACCTTAGAAAAGGTCAAACTGTTAAAGATAGTAAGAAGATGGTAAGTTTCAAAATTTTCAATAATCTTTTTTATTTTTAGTGCTTTCTGTGCGTTCTTTTTGTGCTGAAATAGTTTTTAACGTACTTACGTTGATTTTATACTAACTTCGAAAATATTTTTAAAAATTATTAGCCAGCTATTAGCATCATAGCAATGAGATAATACTATAACCAATTTCTAAATATCAAACTTAAATATTTGTTTACGCATTTTGAAAAAAATCCAAGAAGTTTACAAGAAAAATGAAAAAAACGAAGGAAAAACACTTATTGTGAGGTATAGGCAGTTAGCAAAATGTGGGAGTATTACAAACATGGTAATCTAAGGCCGCAGTTTTTAGAAGCTTCGAGAATCCCCCTATCTCACTTTGGCCAACTATGCTTCCAGAAGTTTCGTAAAATCACGAGAATCCCCCGATCCCGCTGGCGCCATCTACATAAAAAAGCTTGTAGCTCATTCGGTCGCTTAAACAGGGACCCACCTTCCCGGCTTGCTCATAGATTCGTGTATGCGATCTACCTTACTGACTTAGCAATTACCGACTGCTTGGATCTGACCGCTGGCGGCAACTGTCGGTGGCAGCTTGAACTGAGTAGAAGCATTTAGAGCTTGAAAATCGTTTGGATTCTCCCTTGACTCGATAGCTTTCTTAAAAATTCGTCATTTTGAATTGAAAATGACTTTTTTTATGCAAACTTAAAGTAAAATTTTCAGCCTAAAAGGAGGGAAAATTGAAAAACTTGAAAATCATTTTTCCTTAGTAGGTATGATTTTTTAAATAAACAATTTTTTAATTCGTAAGGGGAAATTTTTTCTAAGCATATCATTTTTGAAGACAAAAGTAGGAGCAGTTTCGTAATGTAAACAGTTGTTCGATTATTAAAATAAAACTTTTTTCGGCGACCACATTTTTGTAGCATTTTTTTACGATCTTATATTGTTTCCGAGAATAACAATTTAGAAGCTAAATAAGCTGAATTTAAGCCAAATAAGATAAACTGGACAGTTTTGTCCATAAAATCAGATTTTGGGGCTTTAGGAGAAAATTTTCAATATGAAACTTTTTGATTTCTACTAGATCTACAATTTCTACTATTTTTCGTGAAAATATTTTTTTACTGTAAAAAAGGCTACCTGGAAAATTGGTTTTGACAAGCGTTTAAAACATTGAAAACTTACTTTTAGAAAATAGGGGGCTAACTTTTACCCCGCGATCACCTACCCATTGTTGCAACACCAATCCGTTTTTGAAGTTATAAGTCGATTTTAAATATTTCTATATTTCCTGATATGTGCTTTTGAGAATTACTTCCGAAGAGTTTTTTAAACCTCTTGTGGCATTTCCAAGTATTTTCTTGCAAATTTTGAAATACAAAAATTCGAAAAATGTTTGTTTATAGAATTTTCATTTGTTTGAAAAGTTTTATAGGCCTTATTTGCATAACTCTTCTTTATGGGCATAAAACTCTGATTAGAACGTTTGGAACTCTAAACAAGGAATTTGTCACCAATTTTCAATTTTCGAAATGTTGCTATTTTTAGTTAGCTTTTATCAAAATTTAATTTTTTTGGTCTATCCCCCCGAAATCAGGCCAAGGTCATTTGAAGGAAACCCCCGACGCTTGTCTGAAACCAGATTTTGGTGTACTTAGAATTTTAAATAAAAGTTATAAATAATTATCCTGAAGTTATATAATAAATTTGATTTACTATTAATGAAATACAATATAATTGGCCAGAATCTATAATGAAAAAATAGAAAAGTCTTCCTGAAATAAATAAAAATTATTACGTTGAAAATTCACAACTGATTTATATATTATTTTGTAGGTAAATATTTCAATTTTTATTTCAAAAATATTATAAATAATATCTCGACAATTCAATCTCTTTGCATTACGTAATAAAAATACCGTTCTTTTTTATTATTACAAAATGAAATCAACATCTAACAGTTATAGAAATATACACGGACTTTCTCATTTGAAAAACGTTTTTTTTTTTGATTTTTGGATTTTGAATTGTGGATTGTTCTTACTATTAAAAAAATGTCGTAGAACTTGAACAAAAATGTATAAAAACATTATTTTACAATGAAATGATTATAGCACTTATTACGTATTATAAATAATTGGAAAGTTCTCATAATAGTACATGTCGATTTTTCGACATTTCGTAATATTAATAAAGTGTAAAGAAAAGTACAAAAAAGTCGTGGAGGATAAAAACAGTATTTTATTTTCACAACCACAGGTTTTTCCATATTAGAGATCTCGTTGCAATAATGAATTTATTCTCGTAATCTCTAATATTATATACGCTAATAGAATATTTTTTAGTATTTTCAATTCAATTGTAAAGTTTTAAGTTTTTAACGATGTTGATGGGAGGTCCTCTGTGACGTCAGTGGGTGAGAATTTTCACTAACCATAGCTTAGGTATCATTTTCGATCATGTACAGTTAACTAAAGTTTCACATTTTTTTAAGTTGAATTATTGCTATAGCTGTTTAGAGAATCGTTTCTTACAACTATTTCACTAAACTGCAGACTTAGTGGGCGGCGGCGGCCTACCGGAACTTCCTCGACTTCCTCTTTAGTCAAAGACGTAATCTCGCCACTTCCTATGTTTATTTTCACCCGACACCTTAATCTATAATTATATATTCCACTAAGAAAGCCACTAGACTCCAATATTGCAAAAACGTCCCCACTAGATGTTAATACAATTTGTTCTACGTATGGTATGCGCCCATAGACACCTCTTCTTAATAGTAGTCGAAGTATCGTATCGGGCTTAAAAGTATATCTTCGAAATTCAAATTGCCGATCCGGATTGCTATTGGGAATAAGCCGAACATATCCAAGTTGTCTAAATCCATATCCAAGTACGTGATAATCAGCACTTCTGGCAAGAAGAGGCCTGGCATAAGGAAACTTCCTGCTGCCACCTAGAGGAGGCTCGAGAGTCCTGGCAGGAGGAGATCTGGATCTGACACGTAGAGTAGGCTCGGGCTCGGCAGGGGACTGAGGTATGTGACGAGAAGAAGTAGAAGAAGAAGGAGGAGGCCACCAACGACTCGGTCGGGGGGTATCAGGCCAATCGCCATTATGGTTACTGCCTGACTGTGAACTTAATTCTGCAAGAAGGAGTAGACGATAATTTTGTATGAGGACGTAGACATTCACTTATATCCTCTCGGAAGGGCACTTATGTCCTCAGCGGAGGAAAAATTGCCGTGCTGCTCGCTAATTGGCTTGTTAGTCACGTGGCACTGCGAGGTGGTGCTTGCCAAACGGGTATAAATGAGAGTTATAGCAGGGATATAAGCGCGAGAGGATAGAAGTGACAGCGGATACAAATGCGCTTACAGTGTACGTATCTATTCGGATATTTTGACAGATTTTGAGACACAGATAAAACAAACAAGTCCAAATCCAATCATTCCATAATTCTCCGTTTATTATTCGATGTGTATTAAGTTCTTAAAAAATCCTTTAATAATTCTGAAAAATTTTCTTTCCCCCGAAGTAATAGATGCAAAAAAAATCTAATGTGCCTTGAGGCAAATTCAGGCTGATGTCCCTCGGACGATGAATTCTGCACGATATCAATAACTCATCATCTTCAGAAGTATTTGCGAGTTGACCAGAATATCGTTGGTGTTAACAAGTTCAATAATTAAGGCAATTTTTAATCTACTAGAGTATAAATTTTAATTTGAACATTTGGGATAGGGTACCATATGTGAAAGTGCACATTTGGGAGTTTACCATCTGTGCACATCTATATTATATAGTACCCTTCTATCCGGCAACCTGCAAATTCTGGATTTCTTCGGAATAAATTCAGATTGTGTTGTTTTATGATATTCAAAAAATGTCTTAAAAATAATGATAAATGTTATTAATTATGATATTTACCAATATTACAAAGAATTCCCGCAAAGATCAGAGTGTAAACGGACCTCATTTTCTCGATTTACAGGACAAAATGTAGTTAGTAGCAAAACCAAAGGAATTCTGTTCCTTTATCAGTGCGAAAAAGCCTTGAGCTTATCATTCTGATATTATCTCTAGAGAATGTTATCGTAAAGATTATATTTATATATAATTAGACAATTTTAAGGGAAAAAATACCAAGTTAATTAAATTTTTAAGGTTTACGTGGAAAATATATTATAATTTAAATTTATTATCACACCTTCATATTATTTTTGGTAATGAAGAATGCAAAATATTTTTTAACTTTTTTTATTATTATACATATCTGGAATTTATCTTTTTCTTTTGAATTTTACAATATTACATAAACTTTTTATCACACAATTACCCAACAATTAAAAATTAATGAAATGTTGTGGACGTTATGAAAAGATGCTGTAGGTGGTTAAAATTAACGAAGCAGAATATAATAATCAACCTGCTAAAAGTTTTCATGTCGAACGCGTAAATTGACATTTTAATTGTAAGTTTACGTGTCTTACAATTTTCGAGTACTTACATATTAAAGTTAGTAAAATTTTAGCACACTTAAGTATATTTTTTAATTTTGGTAATTGATAATTCAGAAATTGTTAAATTTGAAATATTTAAAACTGTTCTAACATTAGTAAATCAAAATTGTTGAACTTCAAACACTATTAATTCGAAATTCAAATTTATTTTAGAATTAAAAACCACATCTACTTTAAAATTTGAAACAGTACGCAGTAAAACTGAAGTATTTTAATATTAACATTTCCGAATTAAATCCTGAGTGCTGAAACAATTATAAATGAAAAAAGTTTTTAATTTCTAAATAAAAGAACATTTTTTCGTTTTATTTTGTACTCAAAAAAATATTAGGTTTTTCTAAATTTTAGAAAAAGTAGGAGAAACAACTCATAATAAAAATTGCTGTTGAAATTTTAGAACAATTAAATCTGCTTTGATTTAAAAAACGGTTCTATTTCATAAAACAGACAACTTAAAATGTACAAGGACAAGTCTAGGGCCATGTAAATTACATCAGGTCTTACACTTTCCCATCCCTGCTTCGAATTTACTGTTGGAAATTTTCCATCGAGAACTTTGCATTGTCAGTCACACTTGATAAACTACCATTCATCTTTAAAGTCTGGGGCGATGTTCCAGATCTGTCCTTTTATTCATTTTTATTTATTTATAGTAGACCGTACTTTTTATTACGTCGATGCTAATTGTCCCGGATGGGTACATGATGCCAGGGATCTAAGAAACAGCTCTCAGTTAAGTATTTGATCAAAACATGAATTTTCAAGCTTCCAGATAAGTTTTCTGACAGTAGATGGACCGGAGCCCCACTACTGCTCGATGCGAGCTCGCCATTGTGCTTATTCGGGTGTGCTTCCCACTTAGAGTAAACCACCGCAACGGGGTGGGGCGTCAATTCTCGAAAGGGATATGCGCAGGGGCGTTATACCCGAGTTGGACTGCACTTCCTTTTTAAACAAACCGCGCACACCTCAAACAAAATGGAACAGCAAAAATGTAACTAGGCAAAGTTACATAACTTGTAACTGTTAATTGTAATGGAAAATAGTTTCAGGGACAGTTGAAGTTACCAAAAAAGTTACTTTTTTCGTTTCCTTCAGTTTATAGTTAAAAAATTAAACTTAATTAAGATCCAAACCCATAAAAACCGAATTAAAGAGAAATAGGCATTCGTTAAACATTTGCATTTTTACCAAAAAAATACGAAATTTTGTTTACAGGAAAAATAAGTTTTCAAGCAAAAAAACTAATTAGAAAGAAGATAGTTCAATTTTCTACGACAAATGGGTTTTCAACTCAAATTAAGCATCTTTAATCAAACAACTGCAAAGATTTTAACTAAATTACGTTACAATTTACTTTTTTTTAAGCAAGCAACTTACGGTAAAAAATTGCTTAAAAATCTTCCAGACGCATTGTTGACAATTTGCGACTTTCGCAATTTACCTTATAGTCAAATCCATAATATCGCCGCTTCCTATGTTTATTTTCACCCGACACAATTATATATTGCAATAAGAAAGCCACTAGGCTCCAATATTGCAAAAGCGTCAAAATTATATGTTACTAATACAATTTTTTTAGGGCTGGCATGCCCTCACGGACACTTCGCCCTAATAGTATTGGAAGTGTCAAATCGGTATAAAAAGTGTATTTTCGAAATTCGAATCGCCGAATCTATATCCAAGTACGTTATAATCAGGAGTCCTGGCAGGAAGAGGTCTGGCAGGAGGAAATCTGGAACTGTCACTGTCACATTTTTTTCAAACATCTGTAACTTTGAACAGATTAAAAAAAATTTCTTTTTCATTCTAATAGGATATATCTTCCTCTTTCGTAATCAGACGGAAATTTTGTTTCTAATTTTTTTTTTTATTTTTACCAGGAGAACGAATATATTTTTTGTATATGGTGCTGGATAAATAACTTTTGTGGTCAGTAGATTATTAGTAGATTATTAGTGATAGGTACGGAAAAATGTTAAGATAAAAGTTAGCGTGCCTAAAAAAGTTCTATGAAAAATGTCTGATTCTTTTGAGATAACTTCCATCGTTTACGAGAAAAATTTCAAAAATTAATTGTTTAGGAAAAAATTCTTCCCGCCCTTAAAAATAGTTTAGCCAGCAGAACCTGTACAAAAAATTTGCGAAAGAATAAAAAAGGTGGGGTTTTCCAGAATACCTTTTTTATTTTATTTTAAATGTTGGAAATATGTATAAAATATTTTTTGTAAAACCCTATCTTTTTTATTCTTTCGAATATTTTTGAAAATTTTCCTCTACAAGAACAGCGGCATTTTATCAGCATCATGATAGCAAAACTATTTTTGAGACCAGGAAAATTTGTTTCATTAAAAATATAATTTTTAAATTTTCCTCCTAAACAATTTAAGATATCACAAGAAAACAAGAGACACTTTTCTGAGAACATTGCACGACGTGCAAACTTTTGCCTTATCTTTTTTCGTATCTGTCATTGTTTCCGAAAAAGTAGAAATTTCGATTGTAAGAAAAGAAATTCTCCTGGCCACAAAAATTATTTAATCATCAAATTCAGAAGATATCTTCCTTATCGACGTACAAATTAAGCAGATTTAATTAAACAGATTGTTGTTTTTGGAACTCTGAACAATGTTTTAAAAATAATTATAGATGTATTTAAATATTATATTTGCAGAGTTTTAATGATATTGATATTTTTTGAATTACAGGAGAAACTTTAGTTAACAGTGCAATAAAAAAATTATGGTTCTTTATCAGAGTAAATAATGCCTGAACCTTATTTTTTTTAATTATCTCTTAAGATTATCATCGTACAAAATTCTATTTGTATTTCATTAGTCAGTTTTCAGGAAAAAAATCTTATATTATATTCTTTTAGTTAATTATAAATAAAAAGCAGTTGATACATTTATTATTGTATTAACACGAATTAAATAAATTTATGGTTTGATTTATTGAAGTTATAAAAAAATTACTAAGGCGGCTCAAAATTAATCTTTTATATTTTTTAATGAAAATAATTCTTCGATTCTTTTTTCTTTTGTAAACTGCTTAATTAGTTATTAGATGATTACTAAATCCAAATAACAGAAAGGAAAATGCAAATTAAGAGAAAAATACGAAATAAGTATAACATCATTTTTATGTTCTTTACTCATTAATTAACTATTAATAGATTCTGCTAAACTTTATATTTTCTAGAATTTGTTAAAATCTTATAATTAATTAAAGTTCAACAAAGGCAAGTTCAAATTTAAAAAGAAATTAAAAGTGAAAATTCTTTAAACGCTTAAATAAAAAAAATTTTTTAAAGCCTTAAATTATTTGAACTTTTAATTAAAATAATGGTTTAATGGTTTTTTCCTTTGTAATTATTTAATATTTATTAACTGATTCTGTCAAAACTTCAATTTTCTGGAATTATTTAAAAAGAAATAAAGATATTCATAAATTAATTACATTTTGGTAGAAGAGTATTCTCATTAGTTAAAACTTCATATTTTTGGTTAAAAATAGATTTCTTTGTTTAAAAATTTAACTATTTTGTTGAAAATTTATCCTCGTGATGATACATTAATTTCTTCGGTTAAAAATTCGTTTCTTCTTAGTTGCAATTTATTTCTTTTTGAAACTGAAGATGTAACTGTTGCATTTTTGCTTGAAAATTTATATTTTAAGTTGAAAATTAATTAATTTTGTTAAAAACTCGTTTTTCTCTTTAGTGTAAAAGTTACTTCTCTAATTGAAAATTGAACGATCCTATTTTCTTTGTAAATTTATCTTTTTTAGTTAAAAATTTATATATTCTATTAAAACTGTGTCTTCTTTGGTAGAAAACTTATCTTTTAGATTTAAAATTGAATTATTTTGTTAAGAATCTATTTTCTTGTTTGAAAATAGATTGTTTTAACTAAATACTCAATTCTCCTATTTTTGGATGAAAACAAAATATTTTGTTGTATTTTTTTCTTTGAACGTTAATTTTCCTAGAATTTTAACTATGGTAATTTTGGTTAAAAATTGATCTTGTTCAGAGAAAAATTCATGTACTTTGTTGAAAATGCGTTTTTCTTTGTAAAAATTTATTCTTTTAGGTTATAAATTGAACTTAAAATTTGGTTTACATTTAATTTTTTTGGTTAAAGATTCATAATTTTAACTAAAAATTCATTTCTGCTTTCGAAAATTTATTTATTTCTTTTTTACTTGAAAACACAACAAAAAAGTGTTTAAAACATATTTAGTAGAATATAGAAATTGGGAGATTGTAGCAACCCTGAATCAGGCATTGTTAAATGCTAAAAATATGCTTTCGATTAATGACATATTTTATTATTTAAATTTAGCGCCCTTTTCACTATGAAACAATACATTTCCCCGCAAAATTTAAATAATTAAAATAATAAAAAATTTCCTTGTTTTCATAAAAGCCGAGGGGCTATTATTTTTCACAGGCTAATTCTTCCTAACTGAGCTCAGTCGATAGAAAAAAATTCTGCAGAACCCATTTTTAGAGTTGTTGGTAAGGTAGGACGTTCCAAACGGAGTGTTCCCCCACTTTTTCAAATTTTTACTTTTTTTCATCATTATGAAATTATAAGAGAATAAAGCCCTTCTGAATCTGAGAAAAATTTATTCTTATAATCAAACTTAGAACTTTCTTGCAAAACTACATAAAAAAAACTTAATATCGTCTTCTTCATCTCAATATGTACGAACACATTTAATGGAAATCTTCAAAGAATTGTTTTCGAGGCCCATCGTCAATTGAAGTTATTTTTGGGAACATTGAAAGGTCGTTTTTATCATCAACATCGGATCCAGAATATTTTACCATGTAGTATTACCAGATAGTCTCCCCCGGGACCGCTAGATGGCGTTGTAATCGCCGGAATCACCGCGGGAGAATTCGAAATCGCCTGCGTATCATCAGATAGAGGAATTTTAAAAAATGTAACTCATAAGATGGAAATTATTGAATTTGAAAAAGTGTACGTCTAAAAATGGATTGACCCCCCCCCCTTCCCCTTTGCTTGTCCACTTTCGTCCGATTTTTTTTTTAACAAACGCCAGTTTTTTTTAGAATCTCACCTCATTATTATTTAAAAAATCGCAGACTTCATCCAAAATGTAAAAAAGTAATAGAATTATTGGAACACAATCTAAGAACACCAGTTCTCGAATTTTTATTACACAGATATTGGTAAAGTTTTAAACAAGAATTCACTTTTTTCATAAAAAGTCCTCCAGATTCTAAAAGATTTTTAATACAGTAACTCCCTCGATCAGAAACGTCTTAACTCCACTGAAAATACAATTCCTAATTCTAAATTCTTAATTCTAAAATATTAAATAAAGTGGTAATCACAAAATTATCCTATAATTAAAAATAAACCAAATTTTGGTTAAGCTATACAAAAATTAAGTAGGCTGATAAAATTAATGATTCATAATATAATAATAAACCGAATAAAAGCTTTGATATCCAGTGTGCAAATAGATATTTTTATCTTGATTATGAGGATGTTAAAATTGTTGCTAATTTGCAAATGAAATTTATTTCAGCTTTAAAAACAGTATTTTAAAATTTGTAAACATAAAAATTCAATTAAGGAAATTTAAATGAGAATAAAATCAAATTTAGGATCCCTTTTGACATATAATAATCAAGTTAATGTGAAGAATTCCTTAAAATCAACACAAGAATCAAACGATGAATATTGGGACAACCACCACAAAAGGTTCCCATTGCAATCTGATTGATTAATTAGAGATTAGTTAAATTTATGATTACAACTCAAGATCATACAATTTAAATATTTTTTAGAAATTGTTCAATTTTCAACGATTGAATTGGAAGTACGTTTTCTTATAAGAATTGTTGCAAAACCCTTTCTGTAAATTAAATAAGTCTCTGATAAGTTTTTTTATTCAATTTTCAAAAACACTGTTATAAATTACAATTTATTTTTAAAACTTTTTTTACATTTTCCATCAAATATTTTGTTTGCTGAGATATGCTATGCATATTATTCAAAATTAAACAATTTATTAATATTTCGCTCTGAGTAATTGCAATATATATTTCCAAAGAACTTAGAGTTTCAGTTAGTAAAAATGACAATTTTTTCCATAAAAAAATGATTAAATTAATTAAATTTTTCATCATAATAACGTTTATCATTTATATTTTAATTTCTGTAAACCAATGTATTTTGCATTTTACATTCTCATCAGAGAAGGTATGAGATTTGTGTTTGATTTGCTCCCTCCCCAGTTTTTTTCAAATGCCTACGTTTTGACACCCTCAATATTCGAAAAAATCGGTTTTTACGCATGTGTTTATATGTCTGTATGTGTGTATGAATATCTGTCTATTTGTCTGTAAGCGCGATAACTTTTGAAAAAAATAATCTATTAGGTTGGCCTTTGTTACACTTCTTTAGTGTCCTAAGCTAACGGTCAAGTTCGTTAGCCAGCCAGTTAGTTAATTATCAAATTACGTGTGATCCGATTTATTGAATAATTATGTATTAAAATTCTTATATTTAAATGTTAATGATCAGGAAAAATGAAAAATTGTAAAAAAAATCTGAGAATTTTGAAAATGAAGTTATTACTTCTGAAAACTATAAATTGTTAAGTTTTCAGTTTTTAACAGTATCGATCGGATGAATAAAATTTTACATTTATTTAAACTTAAATAATGGTTTAGCTGTTTAGAGAATCGTATTTGACAAATAATTCTTTAAAATTCAGACTGAGTGGGCGGCGAGTGCCTACTGGAACTTCCTCAGTTTCATCTTCAGTCATTTGCGTAATCCTGCCGGTCCAAATGTTTAGTTTTGCACGACACCTTGAGCTAGAACTATATATTCCACTAAGAATACCATCAATCTCCACTATTGCAAAAATGTCACCATGAGATGTTGTTAGTACAATTTCTTCTACGTCTGATGTGAGCAAAGGGTCATTTATTCTTGATTTAATTCGAATTGACGAATCGGGATGAAAAGTGTATTTTCGAAATTCGAATTGTCGGTACGGATTTCTTTTGGGAATAAGCCGAATATGTCCAAGTTGTCCAAATCCATATCCAAGTACGTGATAATCAGGAGCCCTCAAAAAAAGAGGCCTGGCAGGAGGAAGTCTGGAACTTGCACTTAGAGGAGGCTCCGGATTGGCAGAAGAGTGAGGAATGTGATGAGAAGAAGAAGAAGAAGGAGAAGAAGAAGAATTATCAGGCCAATCATGATTCCGGTTTCTTCCTGACTGTGAACTTAATTCTGCAAGAAACAATATAGGTTTAATTTTTAATACGCAAGGGTTTAGTAGCGTCTTAGCTCTCTTTCAATATGAAATAGGACCTTTAAGCGAATAAAAGGAAGACAAATTAATATCAGTAAGGGACATGAGTTTTTGCGTTACTCTGCTAAAAAATTAAGATGAAAACCACTTAGAATCCAGATAGAGACCGAGTAAAAATCCATTTGGTTTCTAAGCTTCTCTAACCCGCACTTAACTGGTCTCATTTTCTATATCTGGAATGGGACTGAATCCTAACCGGTCCTTAAATGGGAAATGGTTTCAGAAAACAAATTGGGAAAATCTTTTAAACGGTCCTACCGGCTTCTATTCTGACCTTCTTAACTGGGTTCTATCCGGCAAACTAAATCAGAAATCAAATATTGTTGAATACCGCAATAAGTTTCTCACTGGTCTCTAACGGGTTCGTAAAAGGCACATGACACCCGCGTATGCTATAACCAGTCCCAACCGGGTACTATCCGACGATAGAAAGCAGAAATCAAATATTGTCAAAGTCCGAAGTCAGTTTCCAACTGGCTCCTAAACAGCCTTTTAAAGGCACTCGACACTTTCATGTTCTCTAACCGCTCCTAACCAGGTACTATTCGAGAGTCAAAATCAGAAATCAAAAATTGTCAAAGACCGAAGTTATTTCCGAACTGGTCCCTAACTGGATTCTAAAACGCAATTAACACCGTTGTGTTCTCTAGCCGTTTCTAACTGGATCCTTTCAGGAATTTGGCAAAAGAAATTAAATATTGTCAAAGACCGAAATTAGTTTCTAACTGGTCACTAAACGCTTCGTAAAAGGCATTTGACACGGTGGAGTTAACGGTTCCTAACTCGGTACTATCCGGCGATCGAAAACAGGAATCAAATATTGTCAAGGATTGATGTTAGTTTCTTACTACTGCCTAACCGACTTTTAAAAAACACTTGATACTCGTATGTTCTCTAACCGGTCCTAAGCGAGTGCTTTTGAAAGTCACGTGAAACTCGTGCAATCTCTAACCGTTCCTTACTGGGTTCTATCCAGAATTTGTAAACAGAGATCTAATATTGTCAAAGACCGAAATTATTTTTTAACTAGTCTCTTACCGGTTCGATAAAGGCATCTGACACTAATGTGTGTTCTAACCGGTCCTAACCTGGGTCCTACCCAGCGATCTAAATTCAAATCAGATATTATCGTCAAATATTTTTAGAAATTGACCGATCTCTAGCCGGATCCTACAGACACTTGAGACTCGGTGTTTTAATCTGTCCTAACCGGGTACTATCCGGTGATTGAAAACAAGCCGTTTAGGTGGTGGTTACAACCCGGCGACGAAATTCAGATAAGGGCCGGCTGAGAACCGGTTAGGAATCTTATACCAATATTGCAGGATTAGAAGCAGATTAGGTGCCAGTTACAATCCGTGGACAAAATTCGTTTAGAAAACGGTTAAGATCCGGGTAAGAATATTATGAGGACCCTGTTACAAGTCAGTAAGGTGACGGTTGCAACCCGACGACAAAATTCCGATATTGGCTGGTCAAGAACCGATTAGGTGTTAAGTACAAATATTGCAGGATGATGCATAGAAACCGGTCAGGTGCCGGTTAGAACCCGGGCACAAAATCCGGTTACAAACCGTTCAGAGCCGGTGAAATACCAGGTAGGAAAATTATGAGGAGGACCAGTTACAAACCAATTTGGTGACGGTTCCGGCTCGGGGACAAAATCAGGTTAGTGACCGGTTATGGACTGTTAGAAGCCACTTTTAACCAGTTTCTAGGTGGATTCTATCCGACATTTCAAGCAGGGTAGCTTTATGTAAGGAAACCGATACGTGTTTCTGTAAGGGAACCCACGCCTCAATTGATTTCACCAAGAAACCTGTACAGGTTGGTGCAGTTTCGTTTGCCAAATTCATGCAGAAAATTCGTTCAAGATTACTTGCGCAGGCCTGTGTGTAGGTTCATGTACATGAACATGTGCAGGATTCTCCGATGTTCCTATGCAGGAATTTTCAGCTAGGTATATATTTAGAGATCATGAATCCTTTACGGATACATAATAGCTGGATTTTGAAAAGGGATTCGAATGAAACTGAGGGGAACGTAACGAATATTTAGTTACAAGTTCCCCATAATTTTGTTCGAGTCTCTGATTTTGAGAGACAGATTAAACAAATAAATCTAAAAACATTTTAATAATTTAGGAAATTTGTCAAACTACTTTAGAATCAATTTCAATGTGAACAGTTGGTGTAGCATACCATCTGTAAAATTGCACAGTTGTCAGTTTTTCACCTGTGCACATAATAATTATATCATATTCTTCTCTTTTGGGACATACACATTCGGGATTACTCCCGAATAATTTCAGATTCAAATCGTATTGATTTTGCAGAAACAAAAATAGCTTTTAAAAAATAGCAATTGAGTAGAATGCGAATTGAACGGAATAAATGATTGTTTGTGGAAATTCGAAAAATATCTTAAAATTAATTATAGATGCCTTTAATTATTATATTTACCCAAATAATTTAGAACAACAATAAAACGTATAAGCAGAGTATGAACGGTCTTCATATTTTCTAATTACATGACAAACTTTAGTAATCGGCGTAACCAAAAATATTCATGTTTCTTTATCAGATTAATGTACCTTAAGATTATATTGTTTTAAGAATATCTCCCGACTTTGTTATCATGCAAGATTCTATTTATCTTTCTTTAGTCAGTTTTAAGGAAAAATAATCATCGAGTTTATTCAATCTGACGTCATAATTTATATAATATTCTAAATTTTAACGAAAGCCAGTTTTTACATGGAAAATATATTATTGATTAATTGAATAATTGTATAATTATTAAAAATAATTCGCATAAAAAATAATTTAATTTCATGATCTTAATCTAAAAAAAGGGAAATTGATTTAAAATTTAACAGTGCGGCTAATATAAGCGCTGCTTTTAGCAGACTTTCTTTCTCTTACTCTCTTTTAAATTAAAAACCTAATCTTTACTTTAAGACCAAAATTAAATGAAAAAATGGTTTTCTTTTATTTAAAAATTAAAACCTTTTTTATTTATAAATGTTTTATCCGTCAGGATTGAATTTGAAAATGTACGTATTTAAGTATTTTAATTTTACTTTATACAGCTACAAATTTTAAAACAGATACCGTTTTTCATGCTAAAATAAATTTGAATTTCGAATTGGTAGCATTTGAAAAATAAGCAATTTTGATTTTTTAATGTTAAAACATTGTAAGATTTTTTTAGTTTGAGAATTTCTGAATTATAAATTGACGACATTAAACATCACATTGAAGTGTTCTAAAATTTTAGTAACTTTAACATGCAAGGGCTCGAAAATTCTAGGACCCCTAAAATATGATAAAAATCTCTATTTACACATTGAAGACATTACCGAATATATTACGAAGGAGTAATCATAAATTTAAATGAAATAAATTTTCCATGTAAGTCGCTTTTTACTTTTATAAAGGAAATTCCACTAACAACAATTTATTCGGTTAAATTCAAATTCTTCCAAATTGCTATTTTTTGGAAACTCTGTTTTTTTGCAAAATCAATACGATTTGAATCTGAATTTAGTGCAAAGAATTTTATTATCAAATCCTTGACGTCATAGAGGTCCTCCAACCGACCTCGGTGAAAAAATTTCAAATTTAATATTATTCATAATTTTTATTTAAAGTTCTAAGTAGATTTAAGTAAAATTTCGAAAAAAACTAGCAGATTTATATATTCCTTGCAAGATGGTGTGTCTATCTTATTGTTTAACTGTTATTGTAAAGCTGTCAACATTGGACGTTGATAATACAATTTTTTCTTCCATTGGCATGGACTCAAGGAAAAAAATATTGACTCTCAATCTAATTACTTTATCGGAAGAAAAATCTTGTTTTAAGAGTTCAACTATCCGGTTTTGATTGCTGTTGGGAACTAATAAAACATATCTGCGGTCTTCAGGTTTGTTATAAAATATTAAAGAAAGAGGATGCCTGGCAGGAGGAGACCTGGTTGTGGTTCGAAGAGGAGGTTTAGCGGGAGCAGAATATCTGACTAAAGAATTAGGCCTGGTGAGCGGATGAGTTGCTTCGTTGATTTCACATCGTTTTTAATTAGAGTACCAAAGAGTGTTTTCGATACATTATTCATATCACTTGTCCCTTTCGTCCGTCTCTACTCAAAGTATCATATTCCAAGGTCGTGATAGATTTGAACCTGCCCGAACTCTCCCGAGAGAATTCTCACGCGCAGGTCAGTTGTGATGAATTTTTGGTTTATTTTATTTACATTTTTTTAAGTTACATTTTTGGTAATTTTTTTCCTGTCTCGCTGTAATTGCTGCTTGGCCTTTCGAGAAGAGAGAAATTTGTTCTCTGGTTGGTTACTTATATGCTTGATTAGACCCCCGAGCTCCAAGATACCAAGTGGTATAGAGATTTTTAATTCTTGTTACTTTTTGTATTTGATTTTTTATATCTCTCGTTGTCTTTTTTTGAGACAGTGCTTGTGCTTTCTTTTCCATAGATTAAGTAATTCCCCATACCACACATTTGGTCAATGTCATCGAGGGCAAATTTACCTGTTTACTGAAGGTCAGTTGAAAGAGAGAATACTCGGAGCTTTAACTTAATCCATAATTTTAGTTTTCTTGTGAAAAACGAAGATCCACAAGCAGTCTCAGCTTCGAAAAAGAGAATCGGATCTGGAGCTCCAGAAGTCTGTTTGCAGCTCTCCTCGCTTCTTTGGGGTTCTGTTTTCCGCATTTCTGAAGGTTCTTCAATTCTTATCATGTAATGGAACATAATTAAGGCATAACAACTTTTCCTTCAATAATTCAAAGAGACATTCAATAACACTTCGTGTTTTCTGATGACGTCTTAAGAACTGGACCCATGCTTCATCATCTCCAGGCTCTTGCGCGCAGGACATTTCAAAGTTAGTTGGATGTCGTGTAAAGTGCGGAAAAAGACAGTGATACAACGGTGTTTCCGCTGCCAGGGCTTCGGGCATATGGCAGCGAATTGCGGAGGTCCGGACAGGACAAACTCATGCCAAACGTGCGGCATGAAGGGCCACAAGTCTGTGGAGTGCGCGAGCGCCCCGCTGTGCTTCTTCTGTGCTGCGCGTGCCAAAAAGCCCCGGACAGACAGCAGGAAGCCGAAGCACGGCTTATGGGCCTTATTCCTGTGCTCCCGAAGTAACGCGAAAGCAGTTCCGGGATCATTGGTTGGCAGGAAAAGAAGTTAAGGTTTAGTGGGAAGGTGCCGTTTTTGGTAAGTCCCACTCTCACCTTCTTTCCTTGTGGACTGTGCGCCCATGTGTGCATCTAAAAGGATCTTGGCCAGTGAGTAAAATTCCTCAGTAAAAAAAATTAAGGCGAATTGAAAAATTCGCTCAAATCCCCCGTGAATCTTGCTTTCTGACAATTTAGAGTTGTAGCTGGTCGTGAATTCGTGAAAATTAATATGGTCTCCAGAAATACTCATGCCCAAAATCAGCAAACAAATTTTAGTGGACTAAATTAATTTGAATGCGTCATCATGAATAATTTACAGTGTCCGTCAATTCATTTTAGTTGGCGAGATTTCAAGTTAGCTTCACGATTTCGCTTAACAAAAATTAACGTTGAAACTTTGCTGCTCCAAATAGAAGAAAGTTTGCAACATGCAACAGAAAGGCATGTATAATATAGAAACTTTTTTCAAATAACAGTCATTATTCTTGTTTTTTACGATTAACTAAAAGAAATTGTGTTTGAAAATTTTCTAAACTGAAAATTGAACTGTTTTTATTGTAAACTTATATTGTTTTATTGGACATTGAATTGTTTGAAAATTCATGTATTTCATTCAAAATTATCATGTTTGTACAAATTAAATTTTCTCACTTTAAACGTGATCTTTTTTTAAGAAACATGTTTATAAATAATAGTCATTGTTCTTGTTTTTCTCAAAATGTAAATTATGAACGATTTTCTTCTAGTTAACATGTATAAATGAAAATTATATTTCAGAAACAACGCTATTCCACCTAGGATACAGATCCTACTTGCCCTACGGTACTACGCAACTGGTTCGCATCTAATTGCTGCTGGGGGCTTCTCTGGAGATAGCAAAACAAGCGCCCATAGAATTTTTCACCGAGTGACTGCTGCTATTGCTGGACTGGCTCGAGAAGAGATCAGATTTTCGACATTAGATTGCATGCACGTTCGAGTGCAGTCATTTGGTGGAGACGATGCTGAAGTGTTCAGAAATCGTAAAGGATATTTCTCCATAAATGTTCAAGTCACTTGCAATAGTAACATGAAATTTACAAGTATTGTAGCACGTTGACCAGCAGGAGTTCATGATTTCACTATTTTTAGAAGTAACCTAAGACACGCAGGTGTCGGGATCTCCCCAATATAAGGCTTGCGAGAACAACAGACGTGCCGTAGCACTAATTTCTGGTAATAACGACCAGAGAGAGGCTCTGTGCATTAGAGCGAGCGGTAAGGTGTAATGTTTAGCCTCCACGATTATCCTGTCAATAATAAACCTCTACGGTTATAAAATTTCTTATTACTGTGGAACTGAAGTCTCTTTTCAAAAAAAGACGCTATCATTTTCTTTTTTTCTCTCATTCACCGCTAGGCACCTATCGACGAGGCAGCGAGAAAACAGTCTCTCTGTTGCTCGGAAGTGCACTACGGTGATTGACACTTCGTGAAGCTGCTATTATTCAAGTGACGCAGGCCAAGAGCCAAGAAGTCCTTGACGTTGCTCAGAAATTGAATAACAGCAGACGACAATAAATCAAGGAATAAACTCAGGCATTAAGCCGGCAAGGTCTCTAATAATAAATGGGGCTCTCTCGCCACTAAAATTCTGTTCGGGAGGATATTCCCTAGGACTCGAATGATTATTTAAATATCTTTAATATTGCCCTGAATACGGAAGGATTCGGAAAGATACTCAATTTTAAAATCTCTTTTTGGCAGGATAAAGGAGAAGTCTTCCTTCTCTCTCTCTCTCTCTCTCTCTCTCTCTCTCTCTCTCTCTACTATGAGATCGTATTATGAGTAGAAGGTTTCGAAATAGTTATCCAATAAACTCAAATGAATATTTCGATACTCGTCTCTTTTTTTCAGAAACGATGGTTCAAGAGCAGGGCAAGGAAGAAACGGTCTTTCAAGCCTCCCCTCGGTTCACCCCTGTTTGACCTTCGCTTTTCAGCTGCAAGATCTAGAATGCCTTTTTCAAGCTGAGCACCGCTTTTTATACTCTCGCTCCAATTCTCCCTCTAGAAGTTTCGGAATTTCAGTTGCATGGAAATCTTTGGAGTCTGCGCTTTAAGAAATCTCCCTTGCGACGGTAGTTTTACGAAGTATCGCACAAGCGATCGTCCTATTGTCTATTTACAGGATATGCTTTTTAACTTGTAGGTTACAATATATATATATATATATATATATATATATATATACATGAGACCTACGTAAAACTTATTCTAAAGTATTCTTTAATATATTGACCGAAACTGTTTTT
>JAAAKG020029548.1:0-19699 GCA_010014905.2 Druon quercuslanigerum
TAAAGTGAAAAAAATCAAAATATTTTGATCAGAGAAAAAAACAGTTTTTCGTAAATAATTCGAAAAATAAAAAAGCTTATGAGGAGATAAAGATGGAAAACTAAAACTTTACTCAGAATGTATGTTTTAAAAATTAAAATTCAAGACTTTATTTTCGGGTGCTTAGGGGCCTCCCCACTCCAGCAAAATAATTCTAAATCTCCTTTTTGCATCCGGCGCCTCAATTCTTTGTGGATGATCTCATTACTCAGTTTGTCCATCAGAGTTTTCCCGCATAATATGCACAGGAATTTCATTTCAGTCGCGTTAAGTTGACTGTTATCCATTTCTTTATAGGTCCACGTCTTGCTACCGTACAGTACAGTGTGTACAAATATCAAATTATTTATTGCCATTTTTGCTTTATTTAATATATTTTTACTTCTGATAATGGGACCTGCTTTACCGATGACCTTCTTACCCTCGTTTATGCGCCTATATAACTTCTCATCTATTCATTCGTCAGTAGTGAATATAGGCTACCGAGATATATGCACTTATCAACTTACTCTATTCTTTCATGATTATTTTATGAAACTTTATCTTTTGTCAAACATTATTTCCAAGTATTCAATTGATTCTGCCATAACCACCCTTACTGTTTCGAGATCCACACATTCTTCGTCGAAGAGGGCCATTCTTAGACACTTATTCATGAATATAATTAATAGCTATGAGGAGATAACGCATCGTATCAGGCACCAAAAGTACGATCGGTTCCGGAATCGAGATCTCTGAAGATACGAACGTGAAAGGGGCTTCCACTCCTGTGACGTTTAGATTTCGGGGCAAGGCTCGAGCACGCACAGAGGCCTACTATGCGCACGCGCGGATCAATTTAAAATTAGAAAGTATGATCTTTTAATATTATGCTAATAATATATTATTTAAAGAAATGAGCTTTTTCTTATATTCAATTCAATTCATTTTGTAAAAGTGAAAATTTGTTTTAAATATTTATCTGTATTATTATTTATAGTATTTATTGATTTCAAATAGACTTTCGCTTTTCGGCAGATGCGCAGTTGAAAAAGTCGTGGTTCGTTAGCATCACTTAAATAGGGCAGGGGTAGAGGAGAAAAAATCCCGCTCGCTCCTTTGGAGTTGGGACGCTCATATCTGTAAAGCGCTCGTAAATTCGGAGCTTGTACTTTTGGAGTCACAGTGTACCTCTGTAATTCTTGTAGTTTCTTTTATCTCCCTTTCTTTTGTGTATTGGTATGATAGTCGCTTTTTTACAGTTGTCTGGGACTTCTCCCGTCTCGATACATAAATTTATCACGATACATAAATTTATCAATTAGCACAGCCTGTGACGTATGTACTCGCTAACTTCAGTGACACAAATTTTTTCAATTGAGTTATTAACGCACTGTGTTCTAAATCGCAGTTGTGGTGCCCTACAGATTCATCTACCATTAATGCCCTTAATAAGTTTCTCAAAGCGTCCAATATTCCGCCTATATTAGGTACAATTTTACGTTTTCTATTTCTCATGCTGCTAAACTCTGTACTTTTACTTACCTTCATATTTTTATAAAACTGTTTTTTGCTTCATTTAAAGTCGTTTTGTATTTCTTCTCTTCTTATGTACTGATTATATCTTTACTTTCCTTGACTAGTCTTTTAACTATCCTCTTTTTGTGTCTGTAATCATTTTCACGTACATTTCTCTCCTCATCGCTAAGGCCTGTGATGTTCCAAATTCTTGAATACGTTTGTTTATTTTCATGAGCGGCTGCACGGATTTCATCATTCCACCACGCATCACCAGATATTCGGAATTCAGAAACATAGTCCTTGCTTCTTCTAATGATTCGACTTTGTGGCTTCTGTAAATTCTCAGTCTTATTCGCGATTGATTGGTTAGTTTGGTTCACTTTTGCTCCATCCCTGCCATAATTTTATTTTCAAGGCTAGAAGCTAATGATCTGTATTGTATTTAGAAGCCCTCATTACCCTTGTATCTTGGACTAACTCTCTTAGTCTTTCATTCGCAACAACAAAGTCAATTATACTGTGGCTGTTTCCTTTACACCAGGTGTACATGTGGATCATATTATGCCCAAACTAAGAATTTGTAATAAATAAGCTAACTAATTTGACTCTGTTATCATTTTTTCTTGGATCCCCGAAATTACCTAACAAGCTCTCTTTGCTTATTGGCCATTTCAAATCCACCTTTCAACATCCTATTTTCTATGTTTCTACTTTAGCATCCCTTTTTCTTTGTTTCAGATGCACATAAAATATTTCGTTTCCTTACGTGCATAGTTTCTCGTAATTCTCTAACCTTAAGATCATTCACCCCTCTAGCATTCCAAATACCCAGTGTCTATTCATTGCTTGAGACTTGACCTATATGTTTTTTTAATTGGACGATAAGCAATAGAAGATATATTTTGTAAACAGTAAAAATTATTAATTTGAGATTGGGGTGACAGCTTACAGGGGGCTCATCCAAAATGTAGTTACTATTTTTTTTATGCGGAGAAACTTTAACTTTCACTTCAGCGGATGGACTTTAATTTGTTTGAAAGAAATATTTTCTTGATTTAAAAGCACATTTGAATATACACCAAACTCCCGCTTTCAGTTAAGTTTCGGGGTTTGCCTTCAAATAACCTTGGACTGATTTCGGGGGGATCGAAGCGTAAACATTGAGTGCCGCATGACTCGTTTCCAATTTGAATATATATCTATATATATATAATGTCGCAACCGCTTACCCTGCTCCCCTGAGAAACTGCGGGAGCCAGCAGTTCTAGGAAGGCTGAAAACGGGGTGACTAAAAGATTTTGCTGTATCAACAGTTTAATTTTTAAATACAAATCTCTTACTTTCTTCAACAGATAATGACGTTTCTTCACTTACTTTATAACTCACTGACTGGAGTAAATATTAATTTTCAAAAATAGTTTCATACTTTTGGTTGAGAGAAATTAATTTCTTTAAACAATATCAATTTTCTTCGATTTAGGATTTGTTTCACAGTTTATATTATATAAACTGTTAAGTCTCAATCTACGGTCCTATTGAGGCTACCGAGTTACTCCCTCCGGTAGTTTGATCTTCAGGAATAACAAAAAATTTCATGTCCTGATTCCCGCTTGCGAATTATACTCAAGTTTAATCTCAAGTTTAGTACCACATTCATTTCCATTTAAAACCTTGATCGAATTCAAGTTTTTAGTCGATGCTGTCTTCTTTTTGTTATATCTTGAAACAATTCCACACTTAGTCTTGTATTTAGACTTTTTCTTTTTAGTTATTGTCCGCAAACAATGAGACTATGGGCAAAAACATTATAATTTTATTATTTAAGCTTAAACTGCAGTTAAACAGAGTGAGGATAAGCGTAACTGACAACTAACCTCAGAGCATGTAGCGAGCAGAGAAGCAAGCTCCAGTTTTATTCCCTCTCATGCTCCAAGGTTGGACCTAAGTCTAGATTTTAGCGAGCGGGGTAATTACATTCAGTCAAAAGAACAGGGATATTTTCTATTACCGTCTGATGCTAAATCACCATGAACGGGTATTTTAGAACCCTAATTCAGTCATTACATGATTTTGAGAAACCAACAATTATCGGGACCTAGCTGTCTTATAATCAGACAATTGGGAACGAAAAAGACTCGGATATATTTTTAGTGTTGGCATGAATAATTTTATTACTGCAATTCTCCAACGAAAATTGTATGGCAAGTTTTTTTTATACCCTCATCGGCAAAGTAAACTATGGTCTATGTATGGTAAGTGCACCTTATGAAACAATAACGATCTGAATATGCTGCAGAAGCTTTCAGATGAAAAACTTGGATCATTGTTTTCTAGACGCAATCATATGTTGTTTGACTCGATCAACTGGTTGCAGGTGAAGAAATTAAATCATGTATTTGGTGAGTAGTCTCAGGTTATAAAATACTGTAGTAAAAGAGTTTGCACTAGATTGGCGCTTACTGTGATTCTCATCATGCTGATGTCCTTTGCAATTAAACTGTAAATGCAGAATGAACATAATGAGTATTTGGCACTGCGTTTCAACGCAAGAGGTTACTGAAACGAGACAGTAGGTTTTGACAAATGATATAAATTGATGATTAGTGTTTCTGTCTATCAAATAATACCAAGCATGAAGGCAAGAAGAGCCAAGACATACTTGCTGCCTTGAATTGCTCGTCTTTGATATGGCTTGAGAATGCCGAGGTCTCGAAAGTCAAGGTCTTGTTTTGGGCTTCTCTTAGAGGCGTAAGCTTCCACTTTCAGATGCGCAAACGGCTACTTGTAAATGACAGTCCCGCACTCTAAGTCTAAGACCCGCGAAATCACGCTCTATAATATACTAATTCACACTTTCCAGGTGGTCAATTCAGCGGAGGAAAATAGCACATTGCACACTTAGTTAAATGAAACTTCCTGATAATTAAAATTATTAAAATTTCATTGTAGTCGAATATGCATAGGAAAAAGTTGATATGAAGCACCTAAGTTATTCCTTACAATAACTTAAAATTAGGTTGAAAACGAACAAAGGAGTATAGGAAGATCTCTTGGAATAGTCGGATTGCAAATCTAGGACTACTTTTCCTAGTTTAACGGTATCAACTAGCAGAGATGTTTGAAATCTGCAGTAAATATACATTTCATCCGATTTTTTTCCTAATTTCAAGATACTAAAATATTTGTCGAAAAAATAATCTCTCATGAAAAATGACAACAGGCACGAGAACAACTTGTATTATGTAACTAACAGTTTTACTTAATCTAGAAGGGAACAGCTTCCGGAATTTAATATGCTCTAGATTCGCTTTTAATTTTTTTTTTGCAAAGAAAGTAAAGCCATCCTTGGACTCATCAGTTTAGTGGTATAAATATTTATTATATTATAGATATGGAGCACTTTGAATAAAGGAAATCAAAATCAAAAACTTTCGACGTTAAAATAATGTATTTCTTATATTGAAGAATAAACTTTATACCTACATTTACTTAGGACAACGGAGTCAATTTACCTGTAGAGTAGATAGTCGATTTGTGTTAGGGGTGTTTGAAACTCAGGATTCGAGATTTCATAGGGGGAAAAAGGAAGAATAATAGAGATAAAAAATAGTGTGAGGAAGGGGGGGGGGGTGGCGACTTGTCGAGAGTGAATAGAGGATGAGAGCTGGTGTTAGGAGCGGAGTGAGGGCTATGGACTTTGGAAAAGCGTATACGTGCACTGCGAGCCGTCGCGTCGCGGGGCAGCATGTTGACAAGGGGATCGAGAACCGCGGGAGGAAGGGAGGATCAGGGAGGATCAGGGAGGCAGAAGAATAAAATGATCGAGTTATGCCTGATTGCCGCTTGTTGTTCCAGCTCAATAAACCGGACTGCCAGCGAACTGAATTCAGACTCTGCTCCCCAATTTTCTTCTCTTTTTCACCGCTTCGTCTTGTTTTTTCGAATATACATTATGTATATACGAAACTCTATTTGAGCCCCATGAACTTTTTTTCTTTATATTAGCTCCTAAGGTTAATTTTTTTTAATTAATTGAAACCAATTTTAAATCAGTTCAAAATTGTTATGTCTTTCGCTGCTCTCATATATCATCTCAAAAGGAAAGTTAAAACTCAACTATTGGAAGCATGCAAGCTTGAACATACTACACACTAGCCGTGTTAATTCTTTGGGGCGATCTTATTTAAACTAAAGTTTGGATTCCTTTACAATTAGGTTTATAATCGAACTGCAAAATGGTGCTTTCTAAAGACAATCGAAACACCATGGGTCGCGCCACCTTGGTGCTGAGCAATTATTGTGCTAAAACCTGAGGACACCTTCCCTAGCAAAAATAGAATAAATTTTATCCTTTTGAATCCATTCTTTTCTAAAATCAATATCCGAACTAATTAGTATCATTTCGAATTAAAGCGAGGTTGGGAAATGTTTATTTTAGCTTTAAATATAAGGAATAACTTACCAGCCATAGAACAACTTTTTCCCTTGCATAACATACAAAAGCTTATTTAGAAGTTTGAACTTTGAAACGAATCGAGTACAATTCTTAAATTCAATTAAATTAGCCAATGCAATTTTAGAAAGCGTCTAAAATCTTAGCACATTCATATTATTTATGCGTTTATTGACAATAATCCTTGTTTGCGTTGAATTGTCAGAATATCAGCAATATAATTTAACAGTTCAATTAGACGTGTAGATCAAGGAACTGTAATATATTTGATGCAACTATAGATATGTAAAGAGCATCCTAAACGCGGCGATTCGATTGATACTCGTAATAATCGTCGTTTGAAAGTTGAAACGTACGACAGCAATTACCTATCGTGACGCGACTTTTTTTATTCAGCACTAATAAACCACGATGGGTAGTCAGATATTTTGCAGACTCAGAGTTATTTTTTTGAATAAAAGTTGCAATTAGCAAAGGCAGGTGTGTGTGTCACTGTCCTTCGACTCTCTTGAAATCACGCACTTCCTTCCCTCTATAAGTTCGACTGATTACTTAAGGTATTATATTCACATTATTTTTTTTATAAATCTTATAGAACATAGAATCATTAAAGTGCTATTTATGTATAAATACTTGGTGGGAAATAAGAGAGTAGTTTACCATCCTGAAGTTGAAGCTATTAAATTCAAAGTTAGAAAAGGGGATATTTCATGCAACTTTTGTAAGGGAATAGTTTTGAAAAATCATGTGTTAAATTGATATCTGACAGACCTCGGATTCTTATAGTAGTGGTACATAGAACGATAGCATATATGTTTAAGTATAACTTCTGGTACCCACCGTAGTGTAAACAATCGTTGAATATGGCCATAATATAGGTTTTTTGTTTCTTGCAACAATTCTTTGTCTAAAAGAAACATTGTTTTGTTAAAAAATGTAGCTTTCAGAAGGATCTGCAAAATGACTAAAGTTTCGTAAAGATTCTTTCATTTGCTTATTTGGATAAAAATGTAAACAATTTAAAATCTACTATTTTTAAATATTAAATTATTTTTGCAATTATCAAGAAAAAAATTTTAAACTTTCAAAGTCATTTGTTATTAAAAAAATTACTTTCTATAAAGAAATTTCTATATATGTTTGGCCAATAGCATATCAACTGAATTAAGTGATTGTTATACTCTACAAGAGTTCTTTTATCGAGTACACTTAGCAGCGGATTAGATAAAAGTAGCTGAAAAAATTCTACATTATTCTCTCATAACTTCACAATTTTCCCAAAAAGCTTTTGTGGTACAGTCAATCCAAGAGCCAATAAATTAATAGAAAAATTACAGTACATAAAAAAAAAATATTTAAACTTGTGACATTAGATATAATTTTGATGAGAAACTACTAACAGATTTATAACCAGCACGGAAAAATACGAGCTTAAACAATAAAATTGGATTGCATTGCTTTGTAAATTTCATGACAACAAAAAGGAGAACTTTTTTCCCATACTTGGTATTAAATTAAACTTTATAAAATGAAGATTATCGTAGTTATTACATTTGTTATAAGGAGAAAACTTTACACCTTTTAGAAACCACTTTTATGCAATCAGCCACTTTAATTGATATCCTATTGAAAAAATATGTGCAAGTTTCGTTGAAAAAAGTCAATTTTTTAATTATAAATTACTTCTTGATAAAAGTAGCCATTATCTTGTTCCGAAGTCTTACACATTTTTTAATAGTGACAAGGGGCATATCATTTGATGGTTTGAAACTTGTTGCCTGATTATTGCAAAAACATCCCAGGATTTATACTTATAAATATAGGCTTTCCTTCTACATGCCAACACTACAAGAGTTCGAAGTCAAATTTTAGGTATCCTTGAACATATAAAATAGGCCTTTCTTCTTCGAAGGGTGCTTTGACTATACAAGATACATTCATTTTCTTACAGAAAATTCTCTTCTTTTGCTATTGAAGATTTACGAAAAGGTTTTTAATTTTGAGTGCAAAAATAATTCATGTAAATGTTTCACTAAAAATATGCCTACTTTATCTGAAAAATCATTTTTTCCGACTTTTAATGAATTAAACAAACAAAAAATACTTCGAAGAATAATTTCTAGAAAAGTTACTGTTATCAAAAATTAAGTAAACTTTCTTCTACATAATTACATAATAAAATTTGAAAAAGCAAAATTTTTTTCTACTTGTTTACCGAAAGTTTTCCTTTTTGGAATGGAGGAGGAAAATTTATTCCGAACCAAACCCCATACTTATTCTCTCTTACCATAGTTAATTCAGCGTGTAACCGTACGCGGGATCGAGTTAACGTTAAGATCAAATTGGATTTGGGCACAAGCTAGCCTCGCTGAAACTTAGTCATCTGGCAGGACCCTCCTAATCCATTTATGTTCCTTGGTCCTCGACGTCTGCGAGACTTACGAAGTAACAGGATCGAGGGGATAGAAAAATGGACCAGTTTGCAGTCCTGTTTCGTTTTACTTTTTAACTGTTTAGTAAAAGGAGAAGTAAATGCATATTATTATGGGTTGCATATACCAAAAATATAAAAAATGATCTGACCGACTTCAGTGTGTCCGCTATCGTTGTTATCGCTTTAAAAATAGTCAAAAATCTGATCTGAAAGAGAGTCCCTGTGGCTCATATATGCGATAACGCTTAATGCTTCCGATTAGGAAAATTTGGGTTCAATCCTTATGTCGGTACCAATGGAAATTTTTCTATGTATTTCTACGGTGGCTTTCGTGGTTCGAAACCTACCTTAGGCTGGCTCCACAACGTATCCTAAGAATTGCACCTAAGTCGACGTACTTTGGTATCAACGCGTACATGTGCGTTGTTGTCAATTTCTACCAACTGTGGCGTGTGTTT
The DNA here is from genome assembly GCA_010014905.2 of Druon quercuslanigerum. Lineage (NCBI taxonomy): Eukaryota > Metazoa > Arthropoda > Insecta > Hymenoptera > Cynipidae > Druon > Druon quercuslanigerum. The sequence continues at coordinate 8,885 of JAAAKG020029548.1, forward strand.
CATTGATTCACATTTCAGTTTTGCAGTAAACATTAAACTGCATTGAACCACAGAGACACTGGAATAGGAAGCAATGAAACACACGCTGTGGTTGGTAGCAATGGGCAACAAAGCACATGTACGCGTTGATACCAACGTACATAGACGTAGGTGCAATTGTTAGGATACATTATGGAGCCAGCCTTAAATACCACACTTATACACACCAGGCCAGCACGCTGAATGTGAGCATCTAAATAGGGAGGCTGTCAGATGGCATAGTGTATAAGGCTGACTTTGCTTTGCAAATAGGTTCACGTTATCCACTATATCATGGAGTATACCCGAGAGGTATATTGGAACCAACGAATGTACCGAGGTCTAACTCGAGGGTGGGGGGGGGGGGTGGTAACTTTGAGTTTCAGTCTGGCCTCTTAGAAAGTAGACAGTTCTCGAATCTCAGCGAGTGCAATTTTTTAAAACGTATTGATAAACATATTAATAAACTTGAAAAATTAAGAATATATAAAAATAATTTCGAAAAATAAGTTTCTTGTTGCTAAATCTTACTTTGCTTTTCACCACTCAAGATTTGCTTGTAAATAGTGGCATGACGTTCGTGCAAGCTTTATACCTGGTAAAGGACTCGTATTTGACGCACATGCGGGGCAGAACCTCTAGTCACCGTCACATCACGTAAGAGACTAGAAATATTAAAATACACTCTACATGCGTTAGAAGGACGTCCGGTTTACGATATTCCTTAGACCTGTTGGCCCACGCAGTTTCGCAGCCCGCGGGGCGAGAGCAGGTTGCCACTTAGCGTGAAAAACCAGGAGCTTGGGATAAAGGGACAGTGGACGGGTACATATATTACGTACATACATTGCGAAATATTAGAAAATGGTTCACATGACCCTGACTGTTTCCGTTTGGAGGAGTCCAATTGAGAATCAAGGCCAGTGCGAGCCATCCCCGAAACTGTTCTTATACCCGAAGTGGAGTGTACCATTATACAGTAAAACCTGTCTATGTTGGCCAGCCGCGGTTCCATCAAAATGTGGCCAACTTAGGCAGATGACCAACTTACAGAAATAATGTTACGAAACCCCTGTTTTTTCATAATTCATACTATACGCCTCTATGGCTGAAATAAGTAGCAAAATACGTTGTTTTGAGAAGATGAAACTTTTCGAAACTTCACAGAAAAACTCACTTTACAGAATACTCCAAGTGTTATACTACGAAATGGTCATAGCTGCGTTCTCTTTCTCCGTTGTATCAGTTCTATTGCAACTTGAGAGAACTGTGTGGAATATAAAAAAAATTTATATAATTCTAAATTTTTATTCTAATTCTCTTTTTATAATTCTAAAACCACTTTTTTAGTCAGAATATGTATTATATAATAAACATGTCTATAAATCTGATGAATTCCTTGTAAAAAATAATTAGTGGCCCAAAAAGGGGCAATATGTATCAAGAGAGACAAATTGGATGGTAAATTCAGTGTAACATCTCCAACTACTTCATTCTTCAGAGTTGACGAAAGTCACTAATTTTCATTTGCTTGTTAACTGCTGAAGAGAAGAGATGTTTCTCGATGTCACTTTGAATCTTAAACAAACTATCCATTAGCTGAGGCTGGTGACTGGAAGATTACGAGTAAGAGTTGCGCTCAATATTGTAGAGCTTCTTTATAAGTTGGCACTGGAGTACTGTCGTCGTTCATTGTTTCATTGTTCTCACTATCATAACACTCGGCATCAGTGTTATTTTTGCTGAAAAATTGATTGTAAAATATCATCAGGTGCAGTAGTTATTCTTTTATTCAGTAGGTATTTAGTAGGTATTCTAGGTATTCCTCATGAAGAATCAACTTAGCATCGGCGTTTACAATCTCATCAGCAGAGAGTACATCATTTTGAATTTCAGGTGAAAAAGAATTCATCACCTCAGGTAAGCCTGCATCTTCGTCTTCATCGATTCACTGCACTATTTACCCAACGAGCTGCATGCAAGACTTAAATTGATTTGAGAAATTGAGACCGTGTTTCGCAGTCTTCAACAACGGTAATAAGATGTTGTAGAATTTTGTTTACGATAACGAGCTTTAACAGCTCATATCATTACTTGATCCAGCGGTTGAACTAGTAGCATTATCAACAAATAATAGAATTTTCCGTTTCGACTTTTCCATTTGTTCATTCAAATCGGTGAGCAAATCTTCAAACAAATATCCAGTCATCCATGCCTTCTTATTGGAACGCTAAATAACGGGAAGGTTTTTTGGATCGACTCCATTTGCCTTGAATACACGAGGACGTTCAGCATTTCCGATTACCAATGGATTCAATTTTTCTCTAGTAGAACTGCAGCAGGCAATTACAGTTAACCTTTCTTTTGCAAGCTTTCCACCTGTGCATTTTTCTCCTTTGACCACGAAGCTTTTTCTTGGCATCTGTCGATAAAGTAATGCGAATTTATCAGTGATGAACTGATCCTCAGGAGCGTCTTCCTACAATAAATTCGGCAATTTTGCCTTCTATTCTGCTGCGACTTCTAAATCCGCTGCTGCTGATTCGCCACAGAGAATCCGAAAATTAATGTTGTGTCTTCTTTGGAAAGATTCTAACCAACCGTTGCTGGCATAGGTCCACTGACTGGAATATCGATCGAACGATATTTACAGAAAAAATCAAAAACCAAGTTGTTGAGCTCTTCATTTTCAGTTTTACATAATTTTCGTTTTCTTTCAATGCAGCAGTTTTCATTTCAGGCTTTTAGCATCTCGATCCTGTTTTTACCGCTGTTCCCAAAAGTTGACTTCACTATAGAAAAAGCTTCAGCAATATTCCGCTGACTATCACCTTTATCGAGTAAGACCAAAATTTCTTTCTTAAATTTAATAGTCAACTGAATAACCTTCTTTCTTTTTGTACCCATTATGCAGTCGTTGAGGTTAGAATGAAATATTTCTACGTCCAGTCGGTGACCAGAGATGAAATGAATTGAATCTTCACAGTTCACTATTTTATGGCATCCCATATTGACTTACCATTGGCAGGCCATGATGGAGTGGGGAATGACTTACTGGTACTGGTCGTTGATCTTTAAGTGGGGCATCTGCTGGCTAAGTAGCTTATTAGCTTACTGAGTCATTGTGGAATAAGATAAAGGAGACTACTGTCTATAAGACGCGTCGAAGTGAACTGTTCATGATTAAGACAGGTGGAGGCGTTTGGCGCACGCCTGTCTTTAATATTGTCGATAGATGAAGGTGTTGGTGCGCGTCTACCGACAGGATAAAATAAAAAACTGCAAAGTGGCTAGGATGCGAGGGCCAATAGTAAAATGGCTACAAAAAACAAGCTGAAGGTGGGAGCCTGGGATGACTCCATCACTGAAAAATTCAGGCCCTATGACAGGACGGCAAACATCAAAGGAGCACCGATCAAACTCAACAATAGTTTCGGGGCCTTAGAAGAAGTGATGGAAATGGAACATGAAAATAAGGAAATTGAAGCTGACATTAAGGAAAATCAAAATAAACTACCAACCCAGAACGAGAACAATAAATAGGGCAAAAAGCAAAAAAACGCCACCAATTATAATAAAAAGCTATTTCAATGATTATACATTGCTCATTAATTTGATACATGAAGTAACGGAAGGAGATCCAGAAATACAGAAGAACTACAAATCTACAAGAATAACTATCTACGCTGACCAACAAGAGGACCATGAGGAAATTTAAAAAATGTTTGCTGAGAGAAATGTACCTTATTACACATACTCTATGAAACAAGACAAACCACAAAAGCTCGTTATTCATGGATTGGGATACCTGGCAGAGAGTGATATAAAAAACGATCTGGAGCGACAAGGATTACAAATAACAAAAGTATTCAGACTAAAAACCAAGGCTACAACATCAAAGGATGGAGAACACGAATTTGCTTTTGACTCGCCAGTCTACATGGTAATCCTGCATAAGGATGCTAAGCTTCAGGATGCCTTCAAAATCAGGGCAGTATGCTACATGAGAATCCGATGACATAGAACGGAAAATTGCCACCAAAAACCTGGATGTGTCAAGTGCCTAGTAAGCCACCTCACGAGAGACTGCCCGAAACCTAGTGAGCAAAAACCACAATGTGTCCATTGCAAAGGTGAACACCCTGCAATCTACAGCGGATGTGCAACATATAACAAGCATCTCGAAAAAGTGGAATTACTAAGAATGAAAAGAAGTCCACAACTACAAAATCATCGTCCCTTACCAGTCTACAACAATGGAAATGAAGAATTGAACTTTTCACCTCTACCACGAAGCAGATGGCAAAACAACCTACCAAGATCAACCTCACCTCTAGCAACTCGAACAAATAACACGCCATCAGCATGCACAACTGGCAAGAACCCGCTGAGGCAGCAAAATCAACAAACGACTGAACCCAAACACAATGAAACACTAGATATACAGGATCTACTAGGCGTCTTCCAGGAAATAAACCAACTATGTGATATAGGTAAACTTAAAGAAAAATTGTATATATGCCAAAATAATTTCCAAAGACTACAAGCAATTAGTGAGCTAGCTATTGAACTTGATGGATTTTTTTTGTCCTACTAAATCTAAAAACTGAAACCTTGTACACTGGAATGCCAGTGGCCTAGAAAACAAAAAACTTGACATACCCGTTTTTCTTGACAACTATAATGTAGATACATTCATGGTTGGCGAAACATGGTTCAATAATAAATCTAAAGCACGGTTACCTGGATATAAATGCTTTAGGAAAGATAGGATAAGCAAAGAACCTGCAGGGGGAGTAGCCCTGTATGTTAAAAACCATATCCCTTGCATTGAAATAAAGCTAGATAATATCAAATCATTTGAAGCGCATGCAATCAAGCTAGAAAGTCAAATAACATTAGTATCTATATATGCCCCACCGAAAAGTCACATTAGCATAACTGAATTAAATTCCATCCTCAACCTGAGTAGCAAGGTCATAATAGCTGGAGATTGTAATGCCAAGCATGTTAGCTGGAACTGCTACAATAATAATAAAAATGGAAACATAATATATAATTACATAAATCGAAATCCCTCTGCCCTAGAATTTCCAGAAAATTTTAACCTATATTCTTATAATCCAAAAGCTCGACCCAGCATTGTAGACCTAGCTATCAACAAAAAAATTGTAAATATGCAATCAATTGATGTTCTTACTGAACATTGCTTTGATCATAAACCTGTCTTAATCTCGCTTGGAGATAATCAAATTAACATAGAATTGCTGTGTTATCCTAAACTCTTGAACTATAGAAAAGCTGACTGGAAAAAATTTAAAGAACTCATTAACAGTAGAATAATAATAAACTCAGCGCTTGATACCATTGATTCAATAGATAAAAGCGTAAATGATTTAATGTATATAATTAATAACACTATTGAGGACTCCTATCCCTATCCAAGAAACCTTTGAACATAAAAATAAACTCCCGGAAACTATAACCTGGCAAATTAAACACAGAAACACTTTTAAAAAATTTTACAGAAAACTAGAAATATTTACCTAAAAGCCTTTGTAAACATGGCCAATCGCAAAACTAAAAATTCGATTACCCAACGTAAAAACAACAACTGGGGAAATAAACTTTCATCTCTCACCGCTAAGGATAATTCCTTGTGTAAAATGGCTAAATCTCTAAAAGGGCTGAATAAGAGACACATACCGCCTCTTAAAGGTCGAGATCGAACTTTATTTTCTGATAAATATAAAACAGAAGCAATTTGTGCAAAAGCACAAAGTAACTGGTAATATGGGAGAACCTGAAAATAATAACGTAGTTAATTCACAATATAATGAAATCACTCGCTCTGAAATAAACATAGATGGAATTAAATTAGCTACCCCTAAAGAAATTAAGAAAGCTATATGCAAAACAAAAGCAAAGAAAGCTCCTGGATTTGATGGAATACCAAACATGATGCTAAAGTATCTCAACAAAAAAAGCGATAGTACAAATAACTCATATGTGCATGTTTACAGCAGGGCTACTTTCCAGCAGAATGGAAAAAGGAAAAAATACTTCCCATGTATAAACCTGGAAAGGACAAAACCTCTGCCCAAAGCTATATATAGGTCTATCAGTTTACTACCCACCATTAGCAAAATCTTTGAAACTGTGATATTAAATAGACTCCATATCCATGAGTAAATCAATAAGCAATTAATTCCAGAACAGTTTGGATTTAGGCCGGGACACTGGACAGTGCAACAGCTAGCTCGACTCACTGATTATATTAGTACAAATTTTAATATTAAGCACAGTACAACTGCTATTCCCCTAGACATGGAGAAAGCTTTCGATACAGTATTGCAAAAGGGGCTCATAGCAAAATTAAAAAGTTATAATATACCGCATGATCTAATTAAAATTATAGATAATTACCTCTGTGATAGAACCTTCGTAGTAGAAGTTAATTGTAAATTATCGAATGAAAAACCTATCAAAGCAGGCTTCCGCAAGGTTCTGTCCTTGGACCATTATTACTTTTATATTATCTAAATGATATACCAAAGTCTAGCGATGTAAAAATAGCCTTATTTGCTAGCGACACATAATTTTATACAGCGTCTCGACGAAAAAGAATTGCGATAATCAAATTGCAAAAGAACGTACACGAATTAGAAAAATACTTTGTTAGATTGAAGCTTAAGATAAACAGGAACAAGACTGAGTTTGTCATATTGTCTCATAATGACGGTGATTAAAATATCCCAGAGCTAAAAATGTATAATGAAACTATCGAACCACAGAAACATACCAAATACTTAGGAGTAATGCTAGATTCAAAACTTACTTATACCATACAAAATTATAGTCTATAAAAAGGTTATAAGGCCAATAATTCTATATGCGGCACCTATATGGGGAAGCACTTTTAAAAGTAATGTAGTAAAACTTCAAAATACACAGAATAAGTGCCTGAGAACGGCCAACAGCGCAAAAGAGGGACAAGGATCACTGAGTTGCATTCAAAAGCTAAAATCTCTACACTCAAACAAGAAATATTTCAAATATCTGAAAAATTTGATGTAAATCAACTATCTCTTCCAATCCTGAAAGATACATCTTCGCTACGTTATGAAGATGCTCCTTTCAGGATCAAATATAAATTACCACAGCACTTGCTACAGAATTAAACAAACTATCTCCAAAAAACTTTAATTTTCGCAGCCTGTATTAGCTAAAGTAACTGTAAATATTGTATATAGATTAGATAAAGCTAGGTTAAGTTGTAATATATTCTAAGTCATAAAATTAAATAGGTTTTTTCCAAATTTATCCTCAAAAATAAGATAAAAAACTAGCAAAACAAAAAACTCATTACAACTACAATGAGAACTCAAAAACTATTTTCGGGTAAAGTCGCTTAAGATAGGAACCAAAAATGTATACCACACCTATGTAAGAAAAATCCAAAAACAATAAAGAACATTTTTAACTAACTAACTAACTTAACAGAGGTTCAAGTCATTTGATCCCTAATATTCGAATGATATCTGTCTGAAAATTGTAATTTACTACTCTGCGTGAATTATAGTGGCCAACTTCGGCAAGTTGGAATATGTAAAAATCTTGCAAAAAGGTAGCGAAGATACAAGATAGACAGGTAGCCAACTTATAGAAGAAAGATCCTATTAAAGTCAATGCCAGTTTTTCGGTTCCGCAAAAACCAGTACAACTTAGACAGGTGGCCAGGTTACAAAGGTGGCCAACTTCATAGGTTTTACTGTATTATATATGTATAATGATAAAATACTTACATGTGTAGAAATTTCAAATACGTTTACTATAAGGCGGAATCAAAATGCACCAACTGATCGAAGCATTTGCTGCGGGTTTAAAAACCTAAATTTGGTCAAAATTAACTTGTGTTTCCGGGTTTTTTAAGTTAACATGCGGGTTTAAATGAAATAAGCTCAGTTTTCGATAAAATGTGAAAAAATAAGTGAGGGGTAACTATTTTTTTTGTTATTAAAGTTTAGTCACTTCATCAGGAATATTCAAAAAATAATGTTTTATCGATAACTCCTAATTTTAACACACCTAACCCCCTGGGATTGTTCCCGAAAAATGCCCCCAAAAATACCTATGAATAGGAGCAAAGGGATTATTATTCATTGCTTAAATAATTTCAAACTGTCTTTCACAAAAAATATCAATAATAACATTAATTAGCGTCAATATTCCAGAAAATAATATTTTTCCAGATTTAAAAAAGACAAATTGCGCCTTCTTCGCGGGCACATTCTCATCATGCGATACGCACGCGGCTCGCTTCGCTCGCAAGTTTGAGCGCGCCTATGGCATGCGATTGTTGGTTCTCGGGCTTTTGGCAGAGTTTTTCACTGTTAATGTTATTTTTTTAATAATAAAACAAAAAACTACACATCCTATCGAAATGTCACCAATAACAAATTTGTATTTCTTTTTTAAGTGCACAATTTTAGTCTTATCATCATTTGGCGTATCTTGCATAGTTTGACCGTAAAATGGATTTTTGATTTTTCAGTGTTTTTAGTGCAATAAAAATTTGAATTATCAATTTTTATTTTTATTTAAAAAGTTGTTATGATAATCTTGTAGGGTGTGGCAAAATAAACATTTTTCTTGTCTTGACTTTTTTCGGATCTTCCGTTGTTTGGCTGAAAATATGAATTTTCGTTTCTTTTTTTGGATTTTGAAAATGTTATATCTCTGAAAATTTTTATTTTATCAAAAAAAGCTATAAGAAGAAATTGTTTGTCTTTTTGAGTACTATAAATAATTGCACAGATAAATTTTTAGTCTTGAAAAAAAGATGTCTCAAAAATTTTCAAAATGTGCTCCCTTTTTGAATTTTTATCGAAAATCGCTGGCTAACGAACCTGACCTTTATTTTGGGACACTAAAAGAGTACATCAAATGTCAATCCAATTTGTCAATTTTTTTGTAAGTTATCGTGCTGAACATCTAAAAATCTACACACACAGAGAGAGAACTTGTTTCTCGGATTAAGAGGGTCTCTGAACGTGGAAATTTACACAAATATAATACCTACTCTGGATCAGAATGCAAAAATTGTTTAAATAAATACAAAATTGCTTAAAAAGAAATATCACTCTTGATATTCATCAACTATATCATTTATGCTGAAAAAAAATAATTTTTCATGATTAACAGGGGAATAAAATGTTTTTTAGACAAATAATAATTGTTTTATCAATTTTCACATATCGAATAAAAATAACCGTTATCTTGAAAGAATAGTGCCTTTAGCATGAATTTCAAATAAAACTGATATTTTGCATTTTTGTGGCATTTTCCGAGCACAATACCATTTGTGTTGTACTTCTTTTGAATTTCAAACGACAATTTTTGTTTAATTCTCAAATTATTCGATTAATTAAGGCATTTTTACTCCGCCTTATATTGTACACGTATTTGACATTTCTATAACGACGGAATAAGTACCTTTCAAAAGATACATAAAACGTAATTGAAAAACTGCGTGAAGCTTAAAATAAAGTTTTGTAAATGATTTAATTTAATTTAAATTGTCAAATATGAGATAAAATTTTTATATTTTTCAAAAAATATGAAATTATGCGGTGTTATGCGAAAATTCCAAAATTATACGAGGAAAATAAATGTATGTCTTCTTTATGAGACGTTAAATTCAATATATTTGGTATAGAAAATTTACGTAACATGATAGTGAAATTTGAAATGCATAAAGCAACTTTTTTTCTCTTACTTTAAATGTATATTGCTGTTTTATAAAATTTTAGTGGAAAAGAATAGCTTCACATAAAGCTAGCAGAACCATGGTAGAAACATTAGCCACATCAAATTTGTTCTTTTAGATGAATTGAGGCATCATTTAATGCTCTTTTATGACCCCGGAACAAATAAAAAAATAACCCCTATCATAAAAAACTACCCTAATAAATAAATATGCGATAATTCGTAATGTGAGCATATCAGAATTGAAGGTTCATTGTAGGCTCTCCAATGCCCCAAAAATAAATTTTTCAAAACCATCCCTGAACATAAAAAACTATCCCTTACCCAAAAGTGCTAATAATGTGCAAGAAAAAGTGTTTATCAGTTTGTAATATTTTCTAGCTGTCAGAAAACTTCAAACCTTTTTCCAACAACCAACGACAACAATAGAAAAGTACCCTGTAAAAGAATGCGACATTAAACTGAGAATAAAGTACATAAGCAGTGTTTGATTTTCTTCGACGGTGCCTACACGTTGTATGCTCTATGCCGGAAAGGGGTACTTTTTTATGTTAAGGGATGGTTTTGGAAATTTGATTTTCTGGGCACCGGAGAGCCTAAAATGAGCCTTTAATTCTGATGTGCTCACTTTTAAGATTAGTGCATATTTTTTTTAGGGTAGTTTTTTATTATAGGGGTTGTTTTTGAAAAATTGCGCTAGGGATCATGCAAGGGAATGAGCCCTTATTTCCTATGAAAGAAAGAATTTGATATAACCAATATTTCTACCCTGGTACTGCTAGATTTACGTAAAGCTGGTAGTACGATGTATTTTTTTGAAAAAGTGCAGAGATTAAAATTTGGCTTTTGGGTATTAAATGAACCTTAAATGAGTGATACATTATGACATAGGTCTGGCGTTTTTTGAACAATGTGGAACTTCCAGATTTACCCACCTGAATAATTGCCTTGTACATAGGTTAGTTCCCCAATAGCGTACCGGCGATACTGGTTCTGAAAAGCTAGGATAAGAGCACCGATTCTTGGTAC
>JAAAKG020029559.1:0-19699 GCA_010014905.2 Druon quercuslanigerum
TTTTCTGCTATTTCTCCAATGTATGTTAGCCCAACTTTGTAGCATGCTTGACATGTGAGACCACCCAGGAATCGTGCTACGTACAAGGTTTCTACATTTGGTGAAAAGATGATCATAACCCAACAAATTGATTGAAATGCGGAGAATAATAACAACGTTTTTTTGCGACCTGAGAAGTTGAATATAAAAGGATATAAGGGAATGCCAGCGATTGCACCGAGGTTGTAAAGCGATGCTATCCATGTTCCTTGTGCATCAGTTATATGGATCTCAGAATTTTCACTCTTCAAGTGTGGAAGAGCTGGACTCGTCCAAATTGAGAATGCTTCCACTGCTAATACTGAGATACCAACTATCAAACAACCAAATATTGAAACATTAATCGTCATTTCAATAGCAGTAATAATAATGGTTACCTAATTATTATTGTACCATTTGATTGATTTGCCGAAAAAGCATTTCTGAATTAAAATCGAATAATTAAATATTTCATTAATTATTTTGACTAGTTAACACTGTTTCTTAAAAATAATTCTGGTAGCTTTGCATTTCAACTAGTAGACACTAATGTTCACTTTACTCGGGTTTTAACGATGACATATACAATCTGCCGATTATAAAGAGAATTTGACAATCTCGTGAATCGGGATATAATTGACAAATACTTTAAACGATAAACCAACGTAATCTAATACAAAAAATGCAAACATAAAGAATTTCATCAATTGATTTATGAAACTACTCTACAGTCTTTTTAAGCCTATCAGATCTCAACTTTTCAAACTCACCGCTTATTGTCGCCATGATTTGTAAGATGGAAGAACCACTTTTCTTTCCAGAATAATTCTCAACTTCTTCTTTATTTTGTGGAATATGAGGAGCTTTTTTAATACTTGAAAATACATAAATAGGAAAGCTGAAAACATTCTTCATTCTATTGTGCGTGTGTCTTCCCCGTTCAAGTATAACAACTTGTGAAACGTGTCTAAACTCAGTTCAATCACATTTATGTCTAATCAATATCTTGTGATAGATAGTTAGTTTAATATTATCATTTTCGATTATAATCATAAATTTGAAGAAAAAAAACTAAATATCTTTAGATTCGAATCATTAGGCTTATATGTATCAAGAAAATAAGTTTCGTATCACACCGCCATCGTAAGTGCGATTTTAAGTTTACTTAGAATGCAGACTACTATAAAGTAACTGAGGCTGTGATTCGATTGGCTTATGGAAAGTTATATCTATACTTTATGGAACAGTTGGATTGGAGTGGATTTGATTGCATTGTGGTGGATTGGAGTGAGTAAGAGCGTATTGGATTGAAGATTTCTAATCAATGGGATTGGATCCGATTAAAATGAAATGGATTGAAGTGGATTGGATATTAGCAAAAATTTTTTATAAACCTTTTATTCGACCACCCTAACAGTAAAGCAGCCTAGGCTGGATCAGCACCGAATGATTGAACGTCAAACGTAATCGCAGATTTATTCACTGGTGTTACAGGTTTAGTAAATGCATTAGCCAATTGCTGACCTTTTGGAAGATAACATAATATTAACAACTATTTCTTATTTTGATCGCGAGAGTAAAGTTATATTTTATATTAATGTGTTTTGTTCTTTTATGATTAGTTCAATTTGTTGCAATGCTAATACGACTTTGGTTATCTTTATAAATTGGAATGGAATAAGACACTTGACATTATGTACTGTTTAGAACTTCTTCTATTCAAACGTGCAGTTTTGTAATGGTCGAAAAATATAGCCAGTACTACTCTTTTGGTAATACCGATTATAGATAAGAAGTTTGATTAAGTGAAATTGTATTTTCTGTGCGTTTAATTTTTATGCCCAAGAAAAGCTTCATTTCTTTTATATCAACAATATCAAATTGTTTCATTAGATATCGATATTATCCATTCTTTGAAACCAGCATCGAGCTGATTGTTTTAGTCGGTACAGTGCCCTTTTTAATTTACATACCTGCTCATTTAACTTTTGTACCTTCAGGTGAATTCATAAAAAAATCTTCTTTTAATATACTATTTAAAAGCTGGCTTACCATCCATGTGGTGTACCAACAAATTAAATTTGTTTGCAACCGCTAAGATTACCCGAAAAGTGGATCTTTGTGCAACAGACGCAAAGTTTTCCATGTAACGTGTTAGATATTGTTGACAAAAACCTTCTGCGACAAGTGGTATTTTATGGATTAGGTACGAGTATTCAGCTTTTATTGGTTTGAAGTGATTTTGGTTCTTCTTTCATTGCTTGCTCCCCTTACCCCCATCATCTCCAGATTCAATGTCATGAGAAGAAGTAGGATTGTTTATTTTTATCTAGCTAGCGGAAAGGAGAAGTCATTTCATATTATAAATATCTTCATGAAAGTTTTTATGATAAGATAAATTTGAACCTTCAATAATGGACAAATAATCATTATTTTTTGGTGCTGAAATTTTATTATCTACTTTCGATAAGTCAGATGTTTTTCTTCATTCTTTAGATTGTCCTGGTTTATTTAACTTAGGTTTGTCGTTCTTTGAGGACATAGAGGTTTTCGCTTGGACCTTTGGAGAATGATAAACCTAAGTGCAATAAACCAGGACAATCTAAAGAATCAAGAAGAACATCTGACTTATCGAAAGTAGATAATAAAATTTCAGCACCAAAAAATAATGATTCTTTGTCCACTATTGAAGGTCCAAATTTATCTTATGAATGATGCTTGCATTTTCTGGACAAAGGTCACATTAATGAAAACATTTAGTTGATACTATATGTTGATGATTTAGTAATAATTACAGGTAACACGATTACAATGGAAAATTCAAAAGTATATCTAATGAAACAATTGGAAATGGTTGATCTAAAAGAAATTAGGTTCTTATTGGGCAATAAGATTGAACGCACAGAAAATACAATTTCACTCAATCAACCTTCTTTTAAAGAACCATTATGAAGCTCCATGTAAACATTTAATTAGTAGCCTAATGTATGATATACATATGTACAGCATGGCGAAGGATGTTAACAGGGGATGAAAATTGAGAATACACGTATGTGAGTAAGATGGGAGTGTCTGTGATAGACTATGGGATAAGAAATATGCAAGGGTGGGGGGAGATAGAGAAATTCGCAGTGGAAGGGAGGGTAGAATCGGCCCATCAGCCATTAAGTTTGTGAATAAAGGGGAGGTTGGCAGAAGGCAGGTTGAAGAACAAGGGAAGAAGGGTAAAAGGGTTGTTAGGAGTGAGGGTTTAATGGGCGAGAGAAGCAATAAAGAAGTATCAGGAGCAGTTGAGATACGTAAGATTTAAGGGGGAGGCAGTGGAAGAGATATAAGAGGATCTGAAAGATAAAGTAAAAGGGTGTGTGCAAAAGAACGTATGTAGAAAGAAGAAGAAAGGAACGCTGAAGCCATCGTGGGATAGGGAATGTAAAGTGATCAAGAAAAAGTTAAAAAGAAAGTACAAAAAGTGGAAGAAAGGAAATGCGAAAACGGAGGAGTGCCTAATAATGAGGAAGGAGTTTAGAGTAACGTGTAAGAAGAAAGAGCAGAAAAAGGACAAAGAGCTGGAAGAGGAGTTGAGAAATGTTAAGACAGAAGGGGAGGTGTGGAATATATTTAATAGGTTTAGAAAACATAGGGCGGGGATAAGTGAGAAGACAAGGAGTGAAGAATGGAGGGAAGTTTTTAAAGATTCATTTCAGAGAACAGAGAGAAGGAAGGGAAATGAGGGTATTAGAAGAACAAGGTAGGTAGATGGAGAGGAACTGAATGACGAGGAGATAGAGAGGAAGATAAGGAAATTGGAAAGGTCTAAAGCAGCAGGGCTGGAAGCGGAGAAATGTATGAAGTGGGAAGGGATTCCCAAGAGGGTGGTTGTAGGGGGTAATCGTACCAGTGTAAGAAAAAGGCAATAGGGAGAGGCAGGAAAATTAGAGAGGAATTACGCTAATGAATATGGCGTACAAAATATACGCGATGATGCTGGCAGATAGGCTGCGGAAAGATGTTGAGGGGAAAGGCATACTACAATATTGACGTTTTGCAGCACGTGGTGGATAGAGAACTAGTCAAAAAGAGTGCCAAAGTGCACGCGTTTTCGAGAAGGTGAGGGAGGTATATGAGTAGACGAAAGATAGGGTGAGAGAAAAAGAAGAAATCTCTTAAGGTTTTTGGATAAATAGGGGGTTGAGGCAGGGGTGCCCCCTTAGCCCAACGCTGTTTGCCATTTTAATCGCAGATATGGAAAGTAAGCTAGCAACCGGATTGATAGGAGGAGTTAGGGTAGGAGGGGTAAGGATATGGTCATTCGCATATCCAGATGACATAGTGCTGCTAGCAAAGAACGAAGATGCTTTAAAGGAGATGATGAAAAGGTGGAGAAGATACTTGGACAAAAATAGGTTAGAGTTAAATGCGGATAAGTCGAAGGTTATGGTGTTGAGAAATGGAGTGGGGAGTGATAAGTTAGGGGAGTGAAAGTGGTAGGGAAAAGCTATACAGGAGATAAAAAAGAGTTTGTGTACCTGGGCTTTCTGTTTCGGAGGGATGGGGAAGTGGATGGTCATATAACAGAGGGAGTGAGAAGGGGAAATGTGGTGATGAGGCAAGTGTGGGAATGGGAAATAGACTGTTTGCAGATGATTTTGTAAGGAGAATAAAATTGTTTGATTCGCTAGTGACAAGTGTCTTATTTTACGAAGTGAAGGTGTGTGGGTGAAAGGTAACTAAGGATGTAAATTGGATAAAGAAGAGGCATGTAAAGTGGACGCTGGTGTTAGCAAGAAATACGCCGATCTATATTATCAGCAGGGAAACAGGAAGAACGAGTTTAGGGATTATAACTTGGAGCCGAGCGTGTAAATATATGGAAAAATTTTTACAAGAGGGGGGAAGCAAACTGGTTAGGGAATCTTGGTGGGAGAAGTAGAATAGACGTAAAAGTGGGAGGATAAAGGTGGAAAGCAATAGGTATTTTAGAACGAATGGACTGCAGATGGATGAAGTAAAAAGGAAAGAATAAGAAAGTCAAGGTTTAATGGAAACTGTGTGTAGATTTTTCCAAGGGAGAGAGCACAATATTCATTGTGAGAAAGGAGAGCAAGGAAGTCAGGAACTTGTAGCGAGAATGAGATATGGATGCAAGGAGAGTTATAATAGGTTCTAGCTTTTATGGAGACAAGAGGATGTGTGTATTGTGCAGGAAGGGGGATGCAAAAGTGGAACACTGGTTGGAAGAGTGTGAAGAGGTGGAAAGGAGTGGGGTACAAAAGAGTTGTGGTATGAGTGAAGGGGGTGTTGGGTACGCTAGAGAAGAAGAGAAGGATGGAGGAAGAGGAATGGAAAAGAAAAGATTGTGTATAGGAGAGAAAGTAGATTTAAGAAAATGGTACATACTGTAAATAGTAGATAAGGATTAGGGATTAGCTGCGTGACATGCGTCCTGGGTGGTGTGCTCTTTTATTTATCAGATGTACTTAAAATCGAACTTAAGATGGTGATTTACCTGATACATATAAACCTAGTGATTCGAATCTAAAGATATTTTGTTTCTTTTCCTCATATTTATGATTATAATCAAAAATGATACTATAAAACAAACTACGTATCACAAGATATTGATTAGATAACATAAATGTGATTGAACTGAGTTTACAGACGTTTCGCAAGTTGTTATACTCGAACAGGAAAGACACACGCACGATAGAATGAAGAATATTTTTTGCTTTCCTGTTTATATATTTTCTAGTATTAAAAAAGCTCCTCATACTGCACAAAATGAAGAAGCAGTTAAGCATTTTTCTGGAAAGAAAAGTGGTTCTTCCATCTTACAAATCATGGCGACAATAAGCGGTGAGTTTGAAAAGTTGAGATCTGATAGGCCAAAAAAGACTGTAGAGTAGTTTCATAAATCAATTAATGAAATTTTTTACAATAGCATGCATTTTTTGTATTAGATTACTTTGGTTTATCGTTTAAAGTATTTGACATTTATGTCCCGATTCACGGCGTTTTTAAATTCTATTTATAATCGTCAGATTGTATATGTTATCGTTAAATCCCGAGTAAAGTGAACATTAGTGTCAATTAGTTAAAATGTAAAGCTAGCAGAATTATTTTTGAGAAACAGTGTTAACTAGTCAAAATGATTCGCGAATTATTCACTTATTCGATTTTAATTCAGAAATGCTTTTTTGGCAAATCAATCAAATGCTACAATAATAATTTGGTAACTATTATTATTACTGCTATTTAAATCACAATTAATGTTTCAATATTTTTTTCTTCGATAGTTGGCATCTCAGTATTAGCAGTGGAAGAATTCTTAATTTGGACGAGTCCAGCTCTTCCACACTTGAAGAGTGAAAATTCTGAGATCCATATAACTGATGTACAAGGAACATGGATCGCATCGCTTTACAACCTCGGTGCAATCGCTGGCATTCCCTTATATCCTTTTATATTCAACTTCACAGGTCGCAAAAAAACTTTGTTATTACTCTCTGTATTTCAATCAATTTGTTGGGTTATGATCATCTTTTCAACAAATGTAGAAACCTTGTACATAGCACGATTCCTGGGTGGTCTCATATGTCAAGCATGCTTCAAAGTTGGGCTAACATACATTGGAGAAATAGCAGAAAAGGATATCAGAGGTTCCTTGATAGTAACATCTAGGATATTCGCCCGAGTCGGAAATTTATATATTAAATTTGCTGGGGCTCTCCTTCCCTACAGGACTATGAACATGCTGATGCTTTCAACACCTATTATCTTTTGTTGTACTTTGTTCTTTATGCCAGAGAGTCCATATTTTCTCCTGAAGAGTGGCCAAAAGACAGAGGCTTGGAAAACCCTTTCTAAACTAAGAGGTACAAAGAAACCTGAAATCCTGAAGCTAGTTTTTGAAGAAATGCAAAGGGACATAGCTCAAAATAAGAAGCAGGATATGTTTGCTTTTCGGAAACTGTTTTGTGTTAGAGGAAATAGAAGAGGTCTATTAATAATTCTTCTTACTTATGCGACCTCGTCTTTCTGTGGTAACCCATCTATTACTTCCTACACGCAAGAGATTTTCAGTTACATTGACTTACCCCTGGACCCAAAATATTCTGCTATGATATTAGCAGGTATTAATCTATGTGTGACGTTCTTTTCTCTTCTACTCGTGGACCGAATCGGAAGAAGATTATTGGCTTTATCCTCAGGAATAATAACCACTATTGGTTTGGTAACTGTGGCTTGTTTCTTTTTTATGAAGTTTTTCCTGTTTATTGAAACTGCTTCTTATAAATGGATGATAGTACTTGGTTTTATAGTTTCTTCTTCCGGAATAGAGTTGGGTGTTACTACAATTAGCTGCGTGATGTTAAGTGAACTCCTAGCATTAGATGTAAAAGGAGCGGGAATATTGTGCATCACTTTTGCAGGACAAGCTTACGAATTTATAGTTAGATCTACTTTTCTGTGGATTAATTCCATTGCTGGTATTTATACAACTTTTTTGCTCTATGCCGTTTTTTGCTTTGTTGGAAGTTTAACCTTCTTTTGCATTGCGCCTGAAACGAAAGATAAATCTTTGGAAGAAATTCAAGGCATTTTGCATGAAAGAAAAAGTATAGATGAGGCTAATAAATGACTGTTTTATCATCTTACCTATACCGGTTGATTAGGATGGTTTGTAGCAAATTCTAAGTGTAAAAAAATGCATCCTAGACAAGTTTGTTGCCCGGTACTGCAAAAATTTCTACAATTATATTACTCTTTAATTTTAGGTATAATGTACTGTTATAAGAAATTAAATTTACGAAAATATTTTAAGATAATTTTTGTGATTGACAAAATTCTTAATTTCATTTTTTGCCATATTTAAAATCATTTTAATGCATTTCAATACACAAATTCCTCCCGAGAAGAGTAAAATAATTCTAGGTGCATGATATTGTCAACTTTTTTATATTTGCCCATACAATAATAAAATAATAATAATAAACGACTAATAATAATAAATTTACGACTGGTAACAATAAGGAGTGGGGAGTTTCCAGTCAAAGTTGTAGAATTAGAGAACTTTTTTTTCTAAAAGTACGTATGGTGACGATTTTCATACATTTCCAGATGATGTATTTTTTTGGTAGAAAATAATTCGTTTTCTTAAAAAAATCATCTTTTTGTAGTAAATTAATATTTTTGTTTAAACATTTATCGTTTTTTAGTGTAAAATTAAAGTTTTACGTTAGGAATCCTTTAATTTTATTGAAAAATTGTCTTGTTTGGTAGTAAATTAATCCATCCGTTTAAAAATGCATCTTACTTGGTTGAAAACTCAAATTTTATTGAAAATTCATCTTTTTCGCTAGTAAATTAATCTTTTTATTTTTATTTTTGTTTAGTAAATTAATTCTTTTATTTGAAAATTCATCTTTCTTAGTTGCAAATTTAACTTTTTAGTTGAGAATTCTCAAATTTTGTTTTAAAAATGTTGTTTTTTTCAGCATAAAATTAATATTTTTCTTTAAAAATTCCTTTGTTTGGTTGATAATTTAACAAGTATGTTTTAAAGTTAAACTTATTTCCTAAAAAGTAAGAAAAAATTCTTTCTTTCCTGAAAATTCAACTTTTTTGTTCAGAATTCTTGAATTTTGGTAAAAAATTGTTTGTTCTTTTTCAGTAGAAAATTAATGTTTTTGTTTGAAGTTCTTATTTTTTTTAAGTATAGCAACTGAGTTTTGAGATTAATCTAATGTTATAATAATTATCCACAAAATTTTTCTTTCTTTTCTAAAAATTCACCGTTCTGGTTGAGAATTCTCGAATTTTATTAAAAACTCGTTTTGTTTTGGTAGAATACCATTTTTGTCCAAAATGGTTATTTTTTAAGTAAAAATTTAACTTTTTGTTAAAATGAAACTATTTGATTAAAAATTCGTGTTTTTGGTGAAAATTAATCTAGTTTAGTTGAAAAATCAACTTTTAGGTTCAGAGTTCTTGTTTAACCAAAAAAAAATCTAAAAGTTTGTTATAAACTACAAAACCATTTTATTTACAAAAACTATTCGCCTAAATTACATCTACATTAAATATAAACAAATTAGATTTAAGGCCAAACGACACAAGTTGCAGTAAAATGTTTAATAATAATTTTTATTTTAAGAGAATGCCCATATTTTTAATGAAAAAAATAAGGCAGTAAAAATACTTTTGCGTCAATACTGATATATATCATGAATAGTAATAATATAAATTTATTGAAATGAAATATATTTTTCAGGATGGATAAGAATAAACTTTAATTCAAAATGAGAAACAAATATTAAATTAGCTATTAAAAATAAGATTTCTACTGATATAGTAGAACATACATTGATAAAGTTTAACATAATGTGGAAAAGTTCGCATTGAAGCCGAAGGAGCTTTAACAAAAGAGAATTCACAAAGACCAAATGACAGTTGTCGTTGCTTGGACCTTGCATTTTAAAAGGCTTGCGCACATATGTAAGGTACATAGGAAGACCAAGCGCGAAGCGCCAGATGAATAAATTATCGAGCGCGAAGTGCAAGAAAAATATTTTATCGAGCGCGCAGCGGGCAGATTTTTAAAATTTCGTCAATCTTGTTGAAAATGCACGTTTGTAGGTTTAAAATTCTAATCTTTTGATAAAGTCATGTGCCTTGGTTAAAAATGTATCTTTCTAAGTTCAGATTGAACTAATTTTTTCTTTAAATATAAACTATTTAGTTGTTAATGCTCCTGTTTTATTAAGAATGAACTTTTTTTTGAAAAATCGTCTTTTAAGTTTAGGAAGTCATCTATTGTGTTAGAACACCTATTTTGAGATTTTGTTGCTTCATTTAGTGGAATTTGGCCACTGGTTTATTCAGCAGTCTCGGATCTGACCAGATAGCTCCTATTACTGAGTAACCTGTAAATCTTACTGATTAAACTAGTGACAGAATTCGACTGATTCAACCACTGTAATCTCACCCATTGTCATTAACAAACTTCTTGCTATTTTAACTAAAAAGATATAACTGGAAATCAGTGAGGTTTCACAGGTTTATTCAGTGGAATTAGTTCACGGGTTATCAATCAGGTCGTACACGAAAAGATAACTACTGCTACTGAATAACCTGTACACTTTCCTGCTTAAACCAGTGAAAGAATTCTACTGATTGGACCACTGTAATTTCACTGATTGTCATGAACACACTTCTTGTTATTTTAACCAGAGATATTTCACTGGATATCAGTGAGCTTTCACTGGTTTATTCAGTGGAATTAATTCAATAGTTTAATCAGTAGGGTCGTACACAAAAAGATAACTACCACTACTTAATAACCTGTTAAATTCGCTGTTTCAACCATTGCTAGAAGTCCAATGATTGTACCAGTGAAATCTTACTGATTGTCATTAGCATAGTTCTGGCTCTTTCAACCAGAGAGATTTTACTGGAAATCAGTGAGATTTCACTAGTTTATTCAGTGGAATTCAGTCACTGGTTTATCAATAAGGTCGTGTACAAGAGGATAACTGCTGCTACTGAAGAACCTGTCAACTTCGCTGAATAAACTATTGCCAAAAGTCCAATGATTGAACCAGTGAAATATCACTGATTCTTATTAATACACTTCTGGCTCTTTCAACCCGAAAGATTTTACTGGATATCAGTGAGATTTCACTCGTTTATTCAGTGGAATTCAGTCGCTGGTTTATCAGTGAGGTCGTATACGAAAAGATAACTACTGGTACTTAAAAACCTGTGAACTTCGCTGATTAAACCAGTGAAAAAATTCTAGTGATTTGACGACTGTGATTTCACTGATTTTCATTAACACACTTCTTGTTGTTTTAACCAGCGATATTTTACTGGAAATCGTGAGATTTCACTGGTTTATTCAGTGGAATTCAGTCACTAGCTTATCAACGAAGTCGTGTACAAAAAGATAACTACTGCTGCTAAATAACCTGTGAACTTCGCTGATTAAAACATTGCCAGAAATCCAATGATTGAACCAGTGAAATATCACTGATTTTCATTAACACACTTCTTGTTCTTTCAATCAGAGCGATTTTACTGGAAATCAGTGAGATTTCACTGGTTTATGCAGTTGATTTTAGCAACTGGTTTATCAATGAGGTCGTAAACGAAAAGATAACTACTACTACTGAATAACCTGTGGAATTCGCTGTTCCAACCATTGCTAAAAGTCCAATGGTTGAACCAGTGAAATATCACTGATTCTTATTAACACACTTCTGACTCTTTAAACCCGAGAGATTTTACTGAAAATCAGTGAGATTTCACTGGTTATTCAGTGGAATTCAGTCACTGGCTTATTATTCAGGTCGTATACGAAAAGATAACTGATGCTACTGAAGCACCTGTGAACTTCGCTGATTAAAGCATTGCCAGAAATCCAATGATTGAACCAGTGAAATCTAACTGATTCTCATTATTACACTTCTTGCTGCTTTAACCAGAGATATTTTACTGGAAATCGTAAGATTTTACTGGTTTATTCACTGGAATTTAGTCACTGGTTTATTAATCAGGTCGTGTACGAAAAGATAACTGCTGCTACTGAAGAACCTGTTAAAGTCGCTGATTAAACCATTACCAGAAGTTCAATAACTGAACCAGTGAAATCTAACTGATTTTCATTAACACACTTCTGGCTCTTTTAACCAGAGAGATTTCGCTGGAAATCAGTAAGCTTTCACTGGTTTATTCAGTGCAATTAAGTCACTGGTTCAATCAGTAGGGTCGTACACGAAAATATAACTACTACTACTGAATAATCTCTGAAATTCGCTGAATTAATATTATTTGAAGTCCAATGATTGAACCAGTGAAATTTCACTGATCCTCATTAACACACTTCTTACTTTTTTAATCAGAAAGATTTTACCGTAAATCATTGATATTTCACTGGTTTATTCAGTGGAATTCAGTAATTGTTTTAATCAGCAGGGTCGTATACGGCCAGATAACTAATGATACGCACTAGCCTGTGAACTCAGCTGATTAAACCAGTGACAGAATTCCACTGGCAGAATTTCACTGATTGAACCAGTGAAATTAATCGTTTTTTCATTGAAATACTTCTGGTTGTTTCAAACAGTTTCATTTCACTGCAAAATCAGTAAGAATTAACTGGATAATTTTAATGGAGTGTGTAATATTTGTCTTGTATTTTATATTCATGTAGTCATTGGCGTTGTAGAAATACATTGAAATGCATCTTCTGTAAGAGAAGCTTATTTTCTACTTCGTTGCACAAACTCCGCAAACATTATCAGACTCGAGGCAGAATAAGGTGACAATAGTTGCGCAAAAACGTCCAAACTTTTCGACACAGCGACAGGTGGAATCCCAGAAGCGAGCATCAAGCCATAATCGAATTTCACGTTTCCGAGATGGTATCGGTCACCACGCCGCGTAATAAATAACTGGAGAAAGTTTGGAGACATGACATTTTTGCAGGTTAACGCACTCGAGGTTATTCAACGAAAACCACACGTGCTGTAACTGCTGCAGTGTTCTCAACTTGGATTAAATAAATCATCAAAAAATTTATAAGTACACGAGAAAAATAGTGGACCCTGCTAAAAGTAGAAAAATTAAAAAAGAAAAAAATATTAATTGGCGAATAAGAAAAGGTTTAGTAATTCGTAGGACTTACGGCCTACGCTGTTTCGCACGTGACAGCGCAAGAAACAGCTGCGACTCTCGTCTCTGAAGGGCCGCATTGCGCGAGTACTCAGTCGAGTATATTGCGCAATATTACGCACTCTAATTGGAGTCTAATTATACTGAACCAAGAAAATGAGTTTTCAACAAAAAAGAAGGATTTTTAACTAAAAAATATCAATTTTGAAAAAAATGGAAAGGTTCTATTTTCAGTTAAAAAATTAATTTTAAACAAATAAAGGCTTTTCCACTAAAAAGTTGCAACTGATTGCATAAGCCTTCAATCAAAAAAAAATAAATTTTCAGTAATGTAGTTTAACTTTTACGCAAGTACTTGAATTTCTAACAAAGTGATTTAACTAAATCCTTCGACAAAATAGTAGAATATAAAAAATAATTAATAATACATTATTTTTAACATAATAAATAAATATTATATAATAAGAAAATAATTTTCAATCAAAAAGTTTCATTATGATAAAAAAAAATTTAATTTATACTGAAAAGAATAAATTTTTGAATGAAAAGGATAAATCTTTAAAAATAGTTGAATTTTCTGTTACAAAAAGTTGAGTTCAATTATTTACCAAGTAGTTGCATTTTTGAGCAAAAAATATGAAATTTGTGCTAAAACAGATATTTTTTTTATAAAAAACACACATTTTTTTGAGTTAATCTGACATTCAGAAAAGATTACAGTTTTCTTTTTAACACCAGTTATCAAATTCAAGCAAAATTTTTTAATTAACAAGACAAATTTGCAGAAAAAATGGTTTTCATTAAAAAAAAAAGTTAAGTTGACTTATCAGAAAAAAATAATGTGAATTTGAAACAAAAGGTTAATGTTCTACAAAAAAAATTAATTTTTAGCAAAACAGCTGAATTAGCAACCAAAAAGTGTGTATTTTCAAGAAAATAGTTCAATTTTCAACAGAATAATAAAATTTTGAACTAAAAAGATCATTTTTAGGAGAAAGTTTTCGGAAAATTAAAGTAGATAATTAAAAATCTGACAATATTGAAATTGCATTATTTCTGCTTAACAGAGTCCTTAATTAAATATTTAAAATTTTGTAATTTTTTCATTTGAAGCATTTTTAATTCAAAGTAATTAAAATTGGACAATTTGAAATTTACACTAAATTTATTATTTCAAAGTCAAAGTTGCTGCAATTATCGAATATTAAATTCATCGTTCAAAATGGTGAATTATTATTCAATTATAAACCTTTGTATTAAATTATTCTAAAAAAAACTATCAAAATTGAATAATTTGAATTAAAAAGTTTTTTCAATATAAAGAATTTTTAATTGGAAGCGATTAAAATTTGACAATTTGAAGCTTTAAACTAAATTCAATTCGTCAATTAAGCCAACGAATTAAAAAAAATTGAATTGAATTAAAGCAATTAAAATTTAAAGTTCCTGAAATTATACTATAATTATAGTCATTTATTATGATTATATTTTTTCAATTTTAATTTGTTTAAACTTTTTTTCTGAAATCCAAACATTAAATTACTGTTATGTTTACCGTTTAAAATATAGTTATCTTTAATTATAAACCTTTAAAACATAATTATTCTAAAAAAGGTTCAAAATTGAATAATTGAAAATTATAAAACTTTAAAAATTAATTATTAAAGAAAAACTTTTAAAATGGAAAGTTTTAATTTAGAAACATTTAAAATTAAAAAATTCTAATCTAGAGCGCTAAAACTTAAACAAACGAAAATTTTAATAAGAACTGAAAAAAAATTATTCGCTAGAAATTGTGATAATAAAAAATTGTTATACCCACACTTTTTCAAATTCTAATTGTTTAAGTAACTTTAAATAATTTTAAAATTTTCCAATTTTCGCATTGTTAATTATATCTTTAAAATCTAAATAAACTTAATTTTATTGATTTATCTGCAGAAAAACGCTTGAAGAAGGTGAAAACCTCCCCTAAAAGCCACCCTCAAAAATTTATTTTACAATATATATCAGGTGCTAATTGATATTTCTCAATGAAAAAAATTTCATTTCACTTCTTGTGTAAATACCCATCTAAAATACGCAGTTTCGACCCTAAGGGTTGTAACCCCTATTTTTGTGTGAAAAATCTAACTTTTAAACGCATTTTCAGGCAATTTTCAATCCATTTTCACGAAAAAAAAAATTAAAAATGGCCTTTTAAATATTTAAAAAAATATTTTTGTTGATAGAATACAAAAATAAAGTTGAGCTCTCCGAGAT
Source organism: Druon quercuslanigerum (assembly GCA_010014905.2). Taxonomy (NCBI): domain Eukaryota; kingdom Metazoa; phylum Arthropoda; class Insecta; order Hymenoptera; family Cynipidae; genus Druon; species Druon quercuslanigerum. The sequence goes on from JAAAKG020029559.1 coordinate 14,953, forward strand.
AATTTTTCAAACCACCCCTAACATGGCAAAATCATCCCCCAAAGAAAGAACTAAATAAGCAACTTGTATTTTTACATTAGAAGAAATACGCAACAGATTTTATAGTAAATTATCAAGTAGAACCTCAAGTATATCAAAAAATCTTTTTAAAGTGGTGTTTTTTCATTCGGAGGGTGTTTTCAAACATAATTTTCAAATTTTGGTATATCTCATTTTGAATTTTTTCTGCATAAAGAAGCATAGGAAAGTGAGATTTTTTATTCAAAAAATAGGGGTTGCAACCCTTAAGGTATAAAATACACGGGTTAGTCGTGTATTTACGTTTGAAGTGAAGTACAATTTGTTCGCAGTAAATTATCAATTGGAACCTGAAAATCTTCTTCGGGGGGGGGGGGGGTGATTTCTTCATTTTGAGGGAAGTTTGAAAAAAAATTTAGAGCACGTCAACTATATTTTTGTATTTATTTGACAAAAATATTTTTTCTATTTTTTATCTGATTGTGAATTGTTTTCTTGCAAAAAAATACCAAAAACGGGTAGATTTTTCAGTGAAAAATAGGGGTTGCTACTCTTATGGTCTAAAATAAATAAAAAAATATTATTTTTACATTAGTATAAATACCCAATTCGTTTTATAGTAAATTATCAATTAAAACCTGAAGTATATAGAAAAATCTTTTTAAAGGGTTGGTTTTTCATTTTGAGGGTAGTTTAATAGATCGTTTCGAACATTTCAACTTTATGTTTGTATTTTAGTCACGAAAATATTTTCTCTAATATCTTTATAGCAGATTTTAAATTATTCTACATACATAGGCATATGAAAGTGAGATTTTTAAAAACATATTTAGGGGTTGCAACCCTCAAGTTCGGAAAAACGTGTTTTAGTTGCGTATTCACATGAAAATTGAAATTTGTTTCATTGAGAAATATGAATTAGCACCTAAGATATATTGAAAAATGCATTTTGGGTGTAACTTTTAGGGTTGGTTTTCACCCTCTCAAAACGTTTTTCCGCAGATAAAGAAAAACACGTTTCTCTCTTCTTTTGATGAGCTACAACATTTCAAAATATCAGGGCTCTTTTTTATGCAATAAATTCTGTAAGACATTCAATGTTTTTCAAAATAAAAATTTAGGGTACATCGTACCCACAGGGTCGGTAAATTTTGTTTTAGGGTACATCGTACCCAAAAATGAGTTTTAATTCAAACTTTTTTCTCTCTTTTATCCCTAGTAACAAGATTTTTTTCTCTGGAATATATTTTTAATCCAGTGGTTTTATACACGCAAGAATAATTTCCTGTACCACAGTATGTAATAAAGAGGGTTCTCATAACAAGAATTTAATTTTCCCTCATCTGCAATCCTAATTACTGTTATTTTTCTGCTAAACGGAAATCCCCTTGTCCGGGAATCACCTCGATTACAGTGTTCACTTCCTGCATTTCTGCAAGAATAAATTGTGTTAAAAACAGTGCTACCAATTTTGATAACTTTTTAAACTGCGCTTGCGTCGCGCAGGTAAGCCCGGATTAGCTACTTTTGGCGCGCTGTTTTTGAATACTATAATTATTCAAATTTAATATTTATTATAAATAATGATTGAAAAATACATAAGCGGTAATTTTTTAATCCTAAAATAAAATTTTGATGAAATTGATAACAAATAATTTTATTTTAAACAAAAACGTCCGTGTACAAATTGATTTTCAGAAGCCAATTATTATCCGATTTTAATTTTTTTTATCAAAGCTACTAAAATTTCGCTTTAAACTCTAATGACCGAATTTTAATTTTTGTTATCTTCTTTATTTATTAACAAGAATGACAAAAAAATTACTTTTAAAGTATACCGGGTTTTGAAAAATTATTTTCTTAAATCAAAAATATATATAAATTTGAAAGCGTCTATCCAAAAAAATGTCGAATAGCAATGCAAATGTTAAAAAATTTATTGAATTTTTTATAAACAAATAAGTGAATGAAAATGTCAAAAAGAGTTTTTAAGGCGAATTAATAAAAAAAATTAATTAAAAACGAAGTATTTTTTTTTGTTACGAAATTAAAGGTTAATAATTTTTTATACTACCTTAATTAACAAATGCACTATTTTGCTATTTTTTGAGGTACAAGCTTGATTTTTTCGATGCACTTAACTGTAAATAACTAACTTTTAAATTATTTAAAATATATTGATGACAGTAAATAATTTATTATTGTAAACAACAATTGTTTAAACAAATTTTAATGATTTTAAGTATTTGTAAATAAAATACAGCTTTTTCCACAAAATTACAATCAGTCATTTAGCAATGATTTTACTTATTACCAAATGTATTATTTGGCTATTTGTAGCGTTTAAACTTCTTTTTTTTGCAATCAACTGTTGATAAAGCATTTTTAAACTTGTTTTAATAGATAGATAACGATCCACTGTTTTTATTTTTATTAACAATTTATCTGTACAAAAAAATTTCAATGTGTTATTAACAGTTGGCTACAAAAAAAACAAGTATAAATGCCAAAAAATTGCTAAATAACTGGATGTTAGTTCCGTAAAAAAAGAGCACTTTATCTATAATAACATAAAATGATAAAAATTTGTTTAAACAAGTGTTGTTTAAAATAATAAATTGTTCTCTGCCATCAAAATGATTTCAAAAATATAGAAGTTGGTTATTTACGGTTAAATGTTTTGAAAAAATCAAGTTTTTACCTCCAAAAATAACCAAATAGTGCTTTTGCCGCTTTGGCCGATTTAAAAAAAATATATTGTTAACTTTGTTAATACACAAAGTTGTAAAAAGAAATAAAAGTTAAGATATTTTTACTCTAATAACACGCAAATAATTCAAAATTATTAATATCAGTGTTAAATCAATAAATAAACATTCGTGAAACATAACCTAATAGTTTATTATAAATTATTACATTTTTATTAACAATTGTATTCTTATAAACAATTTTAACTGACATTTGCGTGGTCTTTGATATTTAGTAGGTGATTTTCGTTTTTAATCCAATTTAATATAACATAAAAACACATGAAGACGAAAGGAAATTTATTTCTGATTTTTATAAACAAATTTTATAAATAAATGCGCTGTTTGAGGTATTTTTGTATTTTTTATTTAAATTTTTTTACAAAAATTAAAGTTTAAACATAAAATGACTTTTCAGGAAAAAATTAATTTCCCACAAAACTGATGCATTTTTACCCAACTAAAATTAAATTTTAAATCAACAAAATTATTAATTAACCAAAAAAGAAGAATGTTCAACTAAAAAATATTAATCTTAAGAATAGGATTTTTTACTAAATAGTCAAAATTTCAATTAAAGATATAAATTTTTAACTAAAAATATAAATTTCCAAAAAAAAGCAATTTCTTAAAAAACTATTTCAACCAAATATTTTAAACAATATAGTTGATCACTTAAGCAAAGAAGATTAAATTTTAACCAAAAAATAGCATTTTAATAAAAAAAATACATTTTTGCGAAAACATGATTTTTTAAATCAAACAGATAAATTGTTAATTATTTTCTATTTTTCATAGAAAGGATTTTAGTTCTCTTTTTAACCCCGAAATAATAAATTTAAATAAAAAGTGAATGCATTTTATTCATGAAAAATGAAATTTTTTCTAAAACAGATGAATTATGGAAAGAAAATTTTTAAAAAATAGTTAAATTTTTATACAATGAAGATTCCAGTTCATTGTCCAACAACAAAATATTAATTGTAAACAATAAGTTAATTATCAAATTAATAGTCCAATTTTTAACTAAAAAGTATTTTTTTAACAATTTTTAACAATTTTGTTAAATTTTCAACCAAAAGTTTACAGTTTTTTCCAAGAAAGATGCAATATTTCTATTAAAAGAAAAATCTTCTAAATCAAAAAGACAGCTTTTCAAAACAGGGTTTTAATGATCCCAAAATAAAAAACAAAATAAAATTGTATTTTTAATCGAAATAATTAATAATTACACAGTAAAAATTTTAGGTGTACTTAAAATATTTAATAATTACAAAAGAATTTGTAATTATCCTTAAAATAGTTCAAAATTACAAAAGTAAAATAGAAATTACATTCAAAATAATTAATAATTACAAAAGAAAATTTTAATTATAATAGAAATAATTAATAATTGCAGAGTAAAAATGGTAATTGTATTCAAAATAATTAACAATAACAAAATAAATTTTTAATTATACTCACAATAATTAATAATTACATAGTAAAATTGTAATTATGCTAAGTGAACAGTTAAGTAGACAGTTATTTGGAAATGGATTGACACTTGATGATATCAAGAGAGAAACAATTAATTTTGAGTTTAATTACAATTTTTACTATGTAATTAATAATTATTTTGATTATAATTACAATTTTTCTTTGTAATTATTAATTATCTAATTGTAATTAAAATTATATAAATAATTATAATTATAATAATTAATTATTTTGAATGTCATTTCCAGTATCCTTTTATAATTATGAATTATATTGAGGATAATTACAATTTTTACTATGTAATTATTAATTATTTGAAGTATAATTACAATTTTTTCTTTGTAATTAATGATTATTTTGATTATAATTACAATTTTCCTTTGTAATTATTAATTATTTCGAGTATCATTCCAATTTTCTTGTGTTTATTATTACACCATTAAGCCGTTTGCCTTTCGGGGTAGGCGTGACTCACTCGGTAGGGAGGGGAGTAGTGTGAGGAA
>JAAAKG020029570.1:0-19699 GCA_010014905.2 Druon quercuslanigerum
ATTCGTCTTTTTGAATCGAAAATGTACCATTTTAGATTTAAAGTTTGGTACAAAATATTATTATTTTGTTAAAAACCCAACTGTTTTCATGAAAAGTCATCTTTCTTTATTGAATTTTTTTTAAAGTTCTTTATTGCAAAACTTGACTATATGGTGGTAAATTACATTATTTTGTTGAAAATTAATTTTTTTGTCTCGAAAATTTGGAAATTTGGTAGAAATTTTTTTCATTTTTGGTGGAAAGTTCTTTCTTGGTTTAAAATTCAACTCTTTTGTTTAAAAAAAAGAAATCTGTTTTTCGTTGTTATTTGAACTATTTTTTTAGTCATATTTTTTGGATAAAAATTCAACTATTTTGTTGAAAATTTGTCTTTTGTGATAGATAATACGTCCTTTTGGATTAAAAATAATCATCTTTAATTAAGTAAATAATGTTAAATAATGTTTTTGTCGAAAATTTAACTGTTTAGTTGAAAATTCGACTGTTTTTATAGTTCTGAATAATTTTGATAATAAACGTTTAAAAGTCAACTGGGAAAAATGTGATTTTGGATCGGGGAAACGGAAAAGTAGTCTGGAATTTTTAATTGAAGTTTGAATATGGCCACCATGTATAAGTACAGGTGAGTTTTTTCATAGCCCGAGTTGTATGTTTATTTTTTGAAACAGGATAGGGATTTTTATACTACTTTTCACATAACTTTATCTCTGATACTGTGGAATTTAGGAGAACGATGACCCGTCCGTGATAGCAGTATCAAGTTAGGTGAGCAGACAAGGTCAAGGAATGTTAAATAGAAACCGGGGGAAAGAAACCGGTTTTTCCTAGGCATATCAAAGAAAATTATTATTGTTCCCTGTTCAATGTCAGATTGTAGAAAGCAGGTTTTGAAATATACTCCGTGTCAATAAAAATTAGGAAAAAAGGCTTCTTAATTTTTAAAATACTCATCAAGTATATAAACACTAATTTTGTTCTTATTTTGCCCCTTGCAGGCTTTGGACTCACTTCCCAGATCACAAATAGTGTAAATAGTGTCACAAATTAAAGAAAATAGTGTTAAAGTAGTATCATGCAATTTTGCATGTATTAAATTTATCTGTTGTCTGAATTAAAAAGTGTATAGTCTGCAATAAAAAAGTTTGCAATGGATGATTAACTTTATTTTTTGAGCAAAATTTACAATTTTGTATCCTATTATTTAGAAAATATTCAGAAGGAATGTCAATTTTTATTTGAAATATTTATCTTGAGTACATATAAATTTTTTGTTATTTGTCCATTTTTTCAAATTAAATGAGAGCTCAATAAATGGGACCAAAAATTTTGTTTAAAATTCTTATTCTTGGGTTGCAAATTCCTTAATTTGATAAAAATTTCAACTAATTGGTAAAAAATTAAACTGTTTGGTAGAAAATACATTTCTTTTATTGAAAATTAATTCCCTGGATTAAAAAGATAACTCGTCCATTTTTTGCGTAAACTGATATCTTTAGGTTAAAAAATGCAACCAGATGGATAAAAATTCATATCTTTTTTTAAATAGTCGTATGTTCTAAATAAAAAACAGATTTTTGTGTTAAAAATGAAACAATTTTTTAAAAATTATATATTCTTTTTTAAATATTAACTGTTACATTTTTTGTTAAAAATGCACCTCCCTGGGTTGAAATTACAACTTCTTATTTGAAAGAACATTTTTTGTTGTTGTTAAAATGAAATTTTTCCAACTGAAAATTTAACTTTTCTGTTTAAAATTTAACTAATTGGCTGCAAATTAACTTTTTTATTGAAAATTCTTTTCTGGTAGAAAATTCATGTTATTGGGTGAATTATTATTTTTTTTCATAAAAATTCATCTTTACTGATATAAAATTTATCTTTATGGTTAATAATTTAATTATTTGGCAGAAAATTCAAATATTTTGTAGAAAGCTATTTTTTAATTGCATTTTTTTTTCTTTCTGGACTAATAAATTCTTATTTGATTAAAAATGTGTAAAAAAATATATTATGAAACAATCATCTTTTTAGTCTTAAAATTAATCTTTTTTTATAGAAATTTAATCTCTTTCAGTTAAAAATTAATAACTTGGTTTAAAATAGAACTCATTTAAAAAAAAACAACAAATTTTCCGTTTAAAAGTTGAATTGTTTTATAGAAAATTCACATTTTCTAAACGAAAATTCAATAATTTCATGGAAAATAGACCTATTTATTTGAATATTTATATATTTTCTGGAAAACTCGTTTTTTTGTGCAATCCAACTTTTTTTTAAATTTCAAATAAAAATCTTTTTGTGATCAAACAACAAATCTGTTTAGGTTGAAAATTTGACCCTTTTATTGACAGTTTAACTACTTTCTTAAAAATTTACTTTATTGATTGAAGATTTAAAATTTTAATTAAAAAATGGACTTTTTTTATTAATAATTACGTTTTTTAATTGAAAATTCAGCAATTTGGTAAAAAATTAAACTTTTTCGTCTAAAATTTCATATTTTTAAAAATTTATGATTACATTTTTTGGTTGAAAATTCAACTGTCTCGTCAGAAATGTATATATTTTCTTAAAAATTCTTCTCCTTCCGTAGAAAAGTAGTCTTCTTGTTTGAAAATTTACCCATTTGGTTACCAAATTATGTATTTTGTTGAGGATTGAACATTTTTGGTAAAAAATTAATCTTCTTAGTTGAAAACGCGTTTTTTTATATCAAAATTTGTCTCTTCTAGTTTAAAGTTGATATTTTTTAAATTAAAAATGCCAGTGTTTGTTAAAATATAATTAGTGTTGGTTTGAGGATTCATATTTATTTCTCAAATTCGTATTTTTTGGTTCAAATCAAGTGAGAAAATAGTGTATTTAGTGAGATTTTTTTTTCTTTAAAATAGTAGCAAAATACTGTAATCTCTCAAAAAAGTGTAAAATAGTCTTAATAGTGTTAATAGTGTAGAGTCCGAGGCCTGTATTTGAAAAAGTTGTAAATGAAAATTTTTTTGATAATTCTAATAATAATAATAATATTTTTGGTGGGCGCAATATAACACTGGTATGAAAATTTCTGTAAGATCAGCTACAAGTGGAAAATGTCGTAATATTAGAAGAACTTTTTTAAAAATAATTCTTTTGAACAATTTTCCTCGATACATTTTCTTATCATGAATAAACAATTAACTGTTCCCACCTGCTGTCGCAAACGGTTTATCACTTTGAATGTAAGGCAAATAAAAATGGGTTTATTCTTGAGAATGTATGAGTGACTTTAGCATATAAGGAAAGTCTTAATTAATATTTCTTGAAAAAGTATTTTCCTGTTGTCGTAAATGAAATAGTAGCTGATGGTTGATTACTAATTTCGTTTAAAAAATAATTTGACTATCTCTATTTTAGATAATTTTAGTTTCCAAAATTAGGTATTAAAATTCGTAAAATAACGACTTTTGTTTATATTTAATTGAAAAATTAATGAATTAAAATAAGACTTACGTGTATGGTTGTTCCTCTCCACGCATCTCGCATATGACGTTCGTTAGCGCCATTATGTAATTCTTAGCCAACGTCAGTGTCTCGATTTTACTGAGTTTCCTCTCCATTTTCACATGTGGTATCACTTCCCTCAGTTGCTGGAATTACGATAAAGTCAACATTAGCGTTTATTATTCCGCATTATTATCAGTAAATTATTTGCTTAAAGACAGTTGCACAAATAGAGAAAAGTATACATTCTAAGCTCCTATTAGTAAAACAACAAGTCGGTTTTTTGTGAAAAATACTTACGAAGAAGGAAAAAAAGCATTATTCTAAAAAGAACATTTTTAAATAAGTAAAGACTTCACAGAAAAATGATCTCAAAATAGGAGAAATAGGTTAATTTTTTACGCAAATTGGGGCATAAATTCTTTTCAATAAAATTAATATGGATACGATATTGAATTCTATATGAAATGCTTTAAATTCCTAAAATTTAAAATCAAAATTCAGCAGAATAGTTTAGCTTTTAACACAAAAAGAAACATTTTCAAGAAAATAGTTAAGGCTTGAAGTTAGAAAGACGAAATTTCAAATCCAAAACGAAGCATTTTCTGCAAACAAATTTTTTTGTAATAGCTATCTTTTAATTTATTTTTCACAAAAAGGCATTTTCAACCAAAAGGTGGAATTTTCAAACAAAAAAGATTAAACTTCCACCAAAATCATTTGAATTTTTAAATGAATAGTTAAGTCTTCAAGCCAAAAAGGGGAAATTTTTTAGGTGACAGAGAGTTTTCGACAAAACATTTGAATTTTCAAAAAAAAAAAGATGATTTTTTAAACCAAATATTTGAATTTTGAACAAAATATAGTTGATATTTAAAGCAAATAGATGAGTGAAGGAATAAAATTTCAAACAAGAAGAATAATTTTTTACCAAATGACAAATTTTTAATAAAATACATTAATTTTCCACCAAATAATTGAATTTCTAACAAAAAAAACCATTTTCCAGCAAGATGATTTAAGATGCCGAATTTTCAATTTAAAACATGAATTTTTAATGAAAAGCAGTCAAATAAAACGCAAAAAGGTGAATTTTCGATAAAAAAGTGAAATTTTTAGTTTAAAGAAAAATAATTTGCAATTAAAGAAATTAATTTTCAGTTACAAAAAAGTTATTTTCAACAACAATCAAACAAATTTTGTGTACAAAAATTAATTAAAAAAAAAACCGAATTTTCAATTAAAAAAATGAAAGTTTTCGTGAAAAAATTTTACTCAAAAAAAGAATTTTGAAGGAAGTTATTAAGTTTTTAACCTATGAGATTATTTTTTACCAAATTACAAATTTTCAATAACATACATTAATTTTCCACCAAATAGTTGAATTTCCAACAACAAAAATACCTTTTACAGCAAGATGATTTAAGATGCTGAATTTTCAATTATTATAAAAACATGAATTTTTAATAAAAAACAGTCAAATTCAACGCAAAAACGTGATTTTGCGATAAAAAAGGGAAATTTTTAGTTTAGAGAAAAATAATTTTTTAATTAAAGAAATTGATTTTCAGTTAAGAAAAATTATTTACAACAAAAATCAAACAAATTTTTGTGTACAAAAATTAATTTGAAAAAACAAGGAATTTTTAATAAAAAATGGAATAGTTAATTAATTTTCAACAAATAGAAAACGAATTTTAAACTAAAGTGATAGGTCTTTAAATGGAATAGTTCAATGACTCGTAAAAAATTAAGTTTAAACTAAATTAAAAAAAACAAAGACGAATTTTCAATAAAAAAAATGAAATTTTTCGTGAAAAAATTTTGCTTAAAAAAAAAAAGAATTTTTAAGGTAGTTGTTAAATTTTCAACAAAGGAGATTAATTTTTTACCAACTGACAAATTTTCAATAAGATACATTAATTTTTTACCAAATAGTTGAATTTTCAACAACAACAAAAATACATTTTCCAGCAACATGATTTAAGATGCCGAATTTTCAATTAAAAACAGTCAAATTCAACGCAAAAAGTTGAATTTTCGATAAAAAAGTAAATTTTTAGATTGAAGAAAAAAAATTTAAATTAAAGAAATTAATTTTCAGTTACAAAAAAATTATTTTCAACAAAAATCAAAGAAATTTTGTGTACAAAAATTAATTTTAAAAAACGAATTTAAAAAAAATGGAATAGTTAATTAATTTCCAACAAATAGCAAACAAATCAGAAATTTAAGTGATGAGTCTTTAAATGATTCGTAAAAAATTAAGTTAAAAAAAAATGAAAAAAGTGAATTGTCGATAAAAAAGTAAATATTTAGTTTAAAGAAAAAAAAATTTCAATTAAAGAAATTAATTTTCAGTTACAAAAAAATTATTTTCAACAAAAATCAAACAAATTTTGTGTACAAAAATTAATTTAAAAAAACGAATTTAAAAAAAATGGAATAGTTAATTAATTTCCAACAAATAGCAAACGAATCATAAATTTAAGTGATAAGTCTTTAAATGATTCGTAAAAAATTAAGCTAAAAAAAAAGAAAAAAAAGATGAATTTTCAATAAAAAAAATGAAAATTTTCAAGAAAATTATTTAATTTTCAACCAAAGAAATGAACTTTTAACGAAAAGTGATGCATTTTTGCCAAGAAGATTAAATTTACATCAAAAAGACGAATTTTCAAACAAATAGTTCAATTTTAAACCAAATAGATGAGTTTTCAACTGAAGTGATGAATCCTCAACTGGAATAGTTAAATTTTTCGTACGAAAAGTTAATTTTTACGAAAAAAAACTAGTTTTCATTAAATGTGTACAATTTTTATCCAAAGAGATAAATTGTAAAACAAAAACATTTTTTTTTTTAACGAATAAGTTAATAGTTGATATTTCAATCTCCACATGTTTATTTAAAATAAAGATTATTTGAATTAAACTATTCTGGCCCTACAATTTAAAATTTGTTTTTTTCAAAAAATTGAAAAATTGAGCAATTCTAGCAGAAGGAAAGTCAGTGGTAGATTATTTTTTAGTTTTGCTAGCATCATCAATATCGCGTTATGGCAGCGTTCAGTTATATATTTCAAATAAAAATTTCAATAAAGAAGTTAATTTTCAAGTACAGATTTACATTTTTAAGGAACAAAATAAATTTTTTAAGAAGAAAAATAACACTTGATTCCATAAAAGATTTTTATTATAAATAAAAAACACATTAGTTTTCATTTAAACATTTGCATTTACAATTAAAAAAGAGTTCAATTTTCAACCCAAAAAGACGAGTTTTCAAGAAAACAGTCAAATTTGTAACCAAAAAGGAAGATCTAAAAAAAAGGTTTGCACTGTCTATAAAATAATTAAATTTTTAATACAAAAAAATAAATTGTCAACTAAAAATATAAAAATTAAACTTTTAACAAAAAGGACGATTTAAAGAAAATTGCTTTATTTTCTATAAAATAATTAAAGCTTGAATATAAAAAAATTAATTGTAATGAACGGAATTCTTAAAAAAGTTTATTTTAATTACTTAATTATCCTTTTTAAATCTACTGTTCGAACTTTCAGTTCTAATGAATGTAGTGCAAATATTTGCTAATAATTTTGTTGGTAAACTAGCAAGCAATTCCGGAACAAATTTTCTTCATTTTCCACCCTCAGCATGGTAAGGGATCAGCTAGGGATTCAAGGATAATTTCCTCTGAGTTTAATATTGTAGCCTCAGAGCAACTTTGATAGGATAATCTACGTATAGCAGAAGCCTTTGATTCTGACTCAAACTGATAATTTCAGTCAGCTTTACATTCTGGTTTATTGGGTTTATTTATAGAATTTATTCAAATTAGCAAAACCTGCTTTTAAATTCAAATAGAAACTAATCAATTCATATTTATTAGGGTGGATCAACAAGTCCCTTTTTTAGATTTTCTGTAACCTTGACTCAGAATTTTCGTTCATTTGCTGACTCAAATATGATCCTCTGCTTTTTTAAGATTAAAAAAATAAATTTTTAGATATCGCTATGGTTGGGTTTTTATAAAAAAATCCACTTTTTAAAGTTTTTGAATTTGGGTTGATAAAGTTTAATTATTCTATCTTATAGACTACAGGAATTTTATTATCCATTAAAATATTAATATTAATTACTTTACTCGAAACAGGTTTTACTGTTAAGAAAAAATTAAGGGATACTTGTCCTGATAACAATTAGAATATAATTTAAAAAAATAAAATCCGACAAATTCTTCTTACCTTATTTATTCGAAATTTCGAAGAAGGCCTCAATTTTGAAAGATTTCAACATTTAAGAAAAAATTTGAGTCGGTTTAAGAGATAATTAGAAGTTTTGAAACGTTTAAAAAATAATTTTAAACTTGAAAAGTTTTAAAAATATGTAAAAGGTACACTTTTGAAGATTTTGAAATAAGAATTTCGAAAAAATTTCGAAAGAGGATACAAAAATTTAAAGCTATTTTTTAGCATGAAAAATTATTTTTGACAGACTATTTAAAAAGATTTGATAAAATTTGCAAATATTTCCATAGTTGTCCAAGAAGAAGCTGGAAGCATTAAGGGCAATTTATTATATTTTGAATGAAATTTAAATGAAACAAACAATTTTAGGAAGTCTAAATAATTTCTAAAAAATATTTGGAAGTTTTTATAAAATCTTACAAATAATTTAAAATTTGAAAAGGTATCAACAAATTTAAATCAATATTTAGATATTTCAAGATATCGGAAATAAAATGTTATAGCTTTTTAAGGATTTTGAAAAGTTTCAAGATTCAAAACTTAAAACGATTTTCTTAATTATATAACAAAGTATCTGAAGGGTCTTAAGTCAATTCAACAAATTTAGATATTTAGGAATTTTAGAAGTTTTAAAGAGATTAAAAATATTTCAAAACTTTAAAATATTTCCGAAAAGATCGAAAATATTTTTCTCTCCACAAATCCCAAATGTCTTAAACTGCCTTGATTATTATCCGTATTTTGGTAAAATATTTTAAAATAAAAAACTTTATTAAAAAAATTTGTAGATACTTTTTTGACATGTCTGAAATCTTCCATTTTTTTAAATTTTCTGAAATAAACAAATAAACTTAAGAAATAGATAGCTATTCGAAATTTTGATTTTGCATAAAAAATTATTATTCCCTTCATATCATAATGTGGTTGGAATTAGTTTTCTTTTTTGATTGAAACATATTATTTTGTTGAAAATTCAACTACTTTGTGGAATACTCGTATTTTTCAGTTGAATAGAATTGTTTTTTATTTAAATGAAATCTTTTTAGTTGAAACATCAACTATAACATTTTTGGTTGGGAAAAAATAAATAAAAAAGTAAACTTAAATAAAAATAGCGAATGATGATGCTAGTAAATATAAAAAAAACAAGTTACCACAGATTTTTATTTAACAAGAATTTACCAATTTTTTAATTTGTTCTAATTTTTTTTTAATTTTAGGGTAAGAAACAAATCTTTTCATTAAAAATTAAAAATGTTAAAAAGCCAAATTTCCGACATAAGAACCTCGATATCCAATTTAAGGTTGTGTAAAATCCAAAAAAAAGGATTTCATGAGGCAACCTAAAATTTTTGTTTGGCTTTTTTGTTTTTATTATTCCTCTATGGATCCTTGGAAAAAGATATTATAAGCTTAAGCTTGTTATCAGAGATAATCGATTTAATTTTAACGAATTTTATCAGCTGTGATAAAATCTTAATATCTGACACAGATCTCATATAACGCTACTATTACAAGAGACTATAGAACTGAAGTTCAAGAACATCCTGTGTAATTAGTGAAAGATATCTACGATTAGAAGATTGTACTGCAAAGAAATGCTGCTTTAAAATTCTCAATTGATCTTTGTTGTCTTACGTAATCGAAATCTCCGAGGTTACTAGAATTTCCAAATAAGAATTAATTGGTAGAGCTTAAAATTTGTTATTGATTTCACATTCTCCGTTACAATTACAAAGATTGTAAAGGCTTAATCGAAATAAAATTAAGTGGTATTAATAGCAGAATTTTTTTGTAATTTTTCACATTTTTTAGGAATTTGAGTCAGAGATTTTCTATAAGAGGCACTTTCAATAAATTCTGTTAAAAAGTCATGATTTCTGGTTAAAAATGCAAATGTCTTGTTCAAAATTCTTTTTTTTAACCCTTTGCGGCATGGTGGGAATACCGTATTCCCACCTTTTTTCATATCATTTTTTGCGATTTTAGAATAGTTTTTATTGAATGCTCTCATGCTCTCAGGATGATATAAAATTGAAATTTATGTGCGAAGGGTCTACATTTTTTGAATAATTTTTTAATACTTATAAATAAAGATAAAAAACCTTTTTTGTTGAAAAAATTCATTATTGAAAAAACTCTCCATTATATCCTTATGGAAATGGGTACATAAGGGTTTTTAGGGTCGCTGACTACGAATCTGGACTCATATTTTGAAAATTCAAAATAGCGGATACAATATGGCTGCCGAAATTAGGAATATTTTTTGGATTTTATCTGAAAATTGGTATACAGGGATTTTTGGGGTCAGTGATCACGAATATGAACTCAGACTTTGAAAATCCAAAATGACGGATCCAATATGGCGGCCAAAATAAAAAAGTTTTCTGAATTTTTTTAAAAATTAGTGTACAAGGATTTTTGGAGTCACTGATCACGAATCTGAATTTAGATTTTGAAAATTCATAAAATTGGTAACTTTCAAAAAACAATTCAGAAATATTTTGAATATTGGCCCGCCGTTTTGACTTTTCAAAATCTAAGTTCAGATTCGTGATCAGAGATACCAAAAACCCCTGTACACCAATTAAAAAAAAATTCCATATTTTGTCCGCCATATTGGATCCGCCATTTTCAATTTTCAAAATCTGAGTTCAGATTCGTAATCAGCGACCCCAAAAACCCCTATGTACCAATTTTCATGAAAACTCGTTTCCCTGAAAAATGTATGCCGTAAAGGGTTAAATTGATAATTGCACTAGTTTGGTAAGAAATTATTCTTTGTTGAAAATCCAATTTTTTTTAGTTCATTTATTTGTTCAAAAAGTTGTAATTTTTGTTTAAAATTGCATCTTTTTTTATGAATTCACCTCTTTTTTATTTAAAGTTTTAGTTGAAAATTCATCTCTTTAGATAAAAATTAATTTTTATTGTTCCAAATTACTTTTTCCACCTAAAATTGTAACTATTCAAGTTGAAGATTCATCATTTTCTATTTTATTGTTGATACGTTCTTTTGGTTAAGAATTTATTTTTAAAACTGAAAATGTAATCTTTCCATTTTTCTTTGAAATTAAACTTTGCTGTTGTTAAAAATTTATATTTTTGGTTTTGAAAATTTAAATATTTTACGTAAAATTCTACTTTTGGCTTCAAGTCGACAAATTTGTATGAATTTTTTTTAAATCCTCCTTGACTGAACTATGTTATTTGTGTAAAAAATCATCTTTTTGGTTTGAAAACTCTTTAGTTTATTTTAAAATCCATCTCTTTGTTTGAAAATTTGACACTTTTGTTGAAAACTAGTGTAAAAAATCTGTTCTGTAAAGATAAGTTTTACATCTTTGGTTGACATTTTTTTCTGTTAGAAAATTAAACTATTTTGTCAAAAATGCATGTGTTTTGTTAAAAATTATTTGCTTTCTTTAGAAAATTTGGTTGTTTAAAATTCGTTCTTTTCGTTGTAAAATTTACCTCTTCTAGTACAAATATTTTTTTGTTGTTGAAATATTAACTATTAAATTATTAAATTTATTTTTATAATAATGTTATAATTATATTAATATTATTATTATAATTATTATATAAAAATATTAATATTCGGGTTGAAAAATGAACTGTCTTCTAAAAAAATCTTTTTTTAGCTTCAAAATGTAACTATTCGATGAAAAATCCAACAATTTTGGGTTAAAATTCCTCTTTCCAGTCTGAAAATGGAACAAATTGTCATTTCAGATTAAACATTAATATTTTATGATAGAAAATTCATCTTTTTTATTGAAATAAATAAATAAATTTTAAACTTTAAACAAATCTAAAATTGTTTTTTCTGCTTATAAAAGACGCAAAATTAAAAATGTTAAAAGATTCAATTGATCGTCTTTGAATATTAATTTTCAGAAAAAAATGGTGAAAGCAAAAATCAGGGAAAAGTCAGAAATTTCGAAAATAATGTTTTTGGGCCACCCTGTTCAAGTATATTTTAGTTTTTTTCATTTATTTGAGTTTCAGGAGTTTCTTTTTTAAGCTACAGATGCTTATCTGTGCTCGAATATAGGAATTATTTAACTAATTGTGGAAGATAATTTTTCGAGGGGATTGAGAGAATCGATAAGCTGTTATTGTGTTTTAAACAATTTTATCGTTGATAGAAATAAAGACTTTGTTATTTGACAAAAAAAAAATCTTAGAAAAGGCATCATTATATTATTTAATAAATGTTTTTTTTCAGTCGATTTTTTAGGTTTATAATGTACCTTGGTTTCTTGAATAGATTATGTATAAAGTTTGTCAGGTAAAGTTGGATAGTAGATAAGGAATGTTTTCGTCCGCCAGCTGGCTTCAATTGACGTTTCTATGCCATGTGACAGACGTCGGGAAAGAAGTTTACAGTAGATATGGAAGGTTTTGGTCAGCCAGTATTTTATTTCTGCGCGTATATTTGAATAAAAATTTTTTTTCTTATTTAATTTAGGAAAAGTAAACAACAAGAAATTAATGAGAAAATACTCTTAATTTTACTTTTTTTACAAATAGAGGAGAGGGCAAATAATCAGAAAACCCATTTCGTAAAGTGAGTTGCTAACCAATGAAAGATCCGTGTACGCGTTAAAAGCTTTCTTAATATCAAGTTTGAGTATACTTAACGGATGTTGGTAGTGGTAAATGATAAATGATGTGGAACAATAAGAGAGTTTTTATAAAAATATTTTAAACATTTTACGAGTTTTTTATTATTAATAGGAAATGGATTTTAAATTAATTTTTAATTAATTTTAAATTAACTTTAACGAATTCTTGAAACTTCGAGTTAGATTTTTGATTGAGATAGTAAGTGTTTAAACCAGATAGAGCGAAAAGATGGCAAATAAAATAAAATTATTTTAATTATTTTAATTTTAATTAAAAATTAAATCAAGAAATTTTTATCCAGCAAGTAGATGGAATGTTCAACTTGAATGTTCAACTATTTTCTTAAAAATTTATACTATCGTGTTGAAAATCTAATTCTTTTGTAAAAAATTCTTGTTTTTGAGTTAAAGATTCAGCTATATATATATATTCTTTTTGGATAAAAAATTTAATAATTTGGTAGAAAATTCAAGAACAAAATTTCTTTTTGTGTAAATAATCGCGAAAGAAAAAATTTAGGTTTGAAAATGTAAAAAGTTTAATTTGATTTTCAAAGCTACTAATATTGAAAAATATTCTTTTAACGTTGTTTTTTTTTAATTATCGGAAATTTATGATTTTATATTATATTATCAGAGTCCCAGATTTCGGGAGAATGGTATATAATTATGACACGCAGATTTTTGTAACGCAAATATTTATGAAAGTAGATTTCAGACATCGAACTCTGTTGTCTATTCTCCCTTTTTAAAAATCCTCATTTCTCACATTTTTCAAGAAACTTTTACTTTTTTCGCTTTTGCACTAACAAATGCACTGAATAAACTGAACAAATTGAGAAATTCTAACCATTTTTGGTTGAAAATAAAATTTTTTGTTGAAAATTCAACTGTTTTTGGTTGAAGTTTAATCACTTTTATTTCAAAATTCGACCATTTGGTTAAAAATTTATCTTTGTTGGTTGAAAAATTAACTATTTGGTTAGAAATGCAACTATTTTGTTAAAAAATTAATTACTTTGAAAACTAAACTTTTTTGTTAAAAAGTTATCATGCTTTTCTGTTGAATATTCAACTATTCTATGGAAAATTTGTAGTTTTGGGTTAAAAATGCATCTATTTTATATATACTTTTCGGACAAACATTCAACTATTCAGTTAAAAAATAATGTTTTTAAATCAAATTGTACTATTTTGTTGAGTATTAGTCTCTTTTGTTGAAAATTTATACTTTTATGTTAAAAATTAACTTTTTTGTAGCAAATTCGTCCTTCTGGTTAAAAAATTAAATTATTTAGATAAAATATAACTTTTTTGCTGAAAATTCATACTTTCGAATCGAAAGTTTAACTACTTTGTGGAAAATTGGTCCTATTGGCTTAAACAGTAAAATCTTTGGTTGAAAGATACCTTTTTCGTTGCAAATTTATATTTTGAGGTTGAAACTTCCGCTATTTTGTTAAAATTTGTCTTTGTAGGTTAAAATTAAACTATTTGCTTAAATATGCAACTATTTTGTTAAAAATTTATATTAACGGATTAAAAATTTATTTTTTCTGTAGTCAATTCAAATATTACATTTTTAGTTGAAAATTAATATTTTTTCTTACAAATGTAACTATTTTCTAGAAAATTAAATTTTTAATGAAAATTTATATTTTCAGGTGAAAAATTCAATTGTTCTGTCGAAAGTTCAATTTTCTAGATTTGACATTAAGATATTTACTTTGAAATATCAAATATCAAATAGCAAATATCAAATTTTTTTTTTTTAAATTCAACTATTTGGTAGAAAATTTCTTTTTTGATTGAAAATTCGTATTATTGCCATGGAAATTTAACTGTTTTGTGGAAAAATGTTTTTATTTAGTTAAAAATTAAAAAATTTGTCTAGGTAATTCAACTACTTTCTTGAGAGTTAAAATATTTTTTTGAAAGTTCCTTTTTTAGTTTAAAATTTTTTATATTTTGTAGAAACTTTTTTGTTTTGGTTGAAAGTTTATTTTTTTAACTAAAAATTGAACTGTTCCATTTTTGATTAAAAACTGATCTTCCTTAGTTTAAGATTCAGCTGAATTGTAGACAATTAATTTATTTTGTTTTTTATTCGTCGTTTCCGATGGAAAATTAATCTTCTTGGTTGAAATATCATTTCTTTGGTTGAAAATTTAACTATTTTGTTATTTTTACTTCCTGATCCTAATGACAAGGTATTTTTTTAATGTAAAATTTGACTATGTCGGTTTTCATTAAATTTCCACGTTTTAAATTCCACTGAGTCAGAAAAAACTTTTTTACGAAGCTGTCTTCAGTCTGGCTGTCTGTCTGCCTGTCTGTAGTCTGTAGTCTCTAGTCTGTATTCTGTATTCTGTAGGCACGATAACTTTCGAAAGATTGATCAGATTGGATTCTGCTTTGCCACACTTTTTTAGGGCCTAAAAAGAAAGAGCGAGTTCGTAAACCAGCTATTTTGGATAAAAATTCAAAAAGTGAGCGCATTTTCAAAATATTAAAAACTATTTTTTTTCAAGATTTAAAAATTCTAAGTACGGCTATTTATATAACGCGGAAACTCGAACAATTTATCCTTATGACTTTTTTCGATAAAATAAAAATTATCAAAGTTATAGCATTTTCAAAAACCAAAAAAAAACCAAAATGAACATTTTAAGCCAAACAACACATGATATGAAAAAAAGTCAAGAGAAAAAAACGTTTATTTTTGAATGCCCGACAAGATCATGATGACAACATTTTGAATTTTGTCGAAAAGTTGAAAACTCAAATTTTGAGAATACAAAAAATAATGAAAACTCAAAAATTCTAGTTTACGGTCAAACTATGCAAGATACGAAAAATAATGAATCAATTAAAATTGCGCCCACGGAAAAGATGTACAACTTTGTCATTAATCACATTTCGATTAGACGCACAATTTTTGTTTTTAGTCGCAAAAAACAAGATTAAAAAGAAAAAAATAACAATTCAAAAATAACATTCATAATAAAAAAAATTAAATTTTTCAAAAAACGACACAAGGTTCGAACTAAAATTAATAGATTTAAGTTGTTCACCCGAAAAAGATCTATGAATTTGTTATTAATCATTTTTAGAAAGGAAGTTTAGATTTTTTTAATCGTAGAAAATAAGTTAAAAAAGTGTTAACTAAATTTTTGGAAAAACGACACAAGAGACCGAGGTACAGAAACAATATAATATACATTTGATATAATAGAGTTAAAGCATGAGATAAGTGATGAGAATGTGTTCGTTAAAGCCGAAGGAGCTTTAACAAAAGAGAATTCACAATGAGCAAATTACAGTTGTCGATGCTTTCACCTTAAATTTTAAAAAGCTTGCGCACAAGTGTGCAATCGCGCGCCTTCGGCGCGCTCAAGCTCTCGAGCGAAGTAAGCCGGGCGCGCAGCGCGCTACGAGGATGTGCCCGCGCGGCAGGGAGATTTATATTTCTTTTTTTTCGCTGAAAATTAATGTTCTATAACTGAAAATTTAAATAGTGCATTTCTTGCTGAAATATTATCTTTCCTAAGTAAAAAATTAACTTTTTTATAGATTAAAATTTACAGTTTCTTTTCTATTTTTTTTTATAAATCATTAAATTGCAAAGAAGCATCAGGGCTGCCAAAGCCTTTAATATCCTTCCACGTGAAGAATATTCTTCAAAAGATGTTTGCATCCAGTTTAAAATCTTTCAGCGATGCAGTGATTAATATCTCGCTAAATGTCGACTCGTGCTGAGCTCCCCCCTTTTGTTTGGGCTTTTATGAAATACAGACTCGGTTCAAGAATCATTTTATCGATATTTTCACAAATGTCAAATCGATTCCTGCTGATCATGACTGATACTGACAGGCGCAATAGAGCGCGAGATTTACAAAATGCTGTCTCTATCGGCGACAAATCGGTGCTAATGAGTAGGTGATTTTCAGCTATAAAATATAGACCCCACTGATCGTATTATTTGTTCATAACAATAATCTCTAGAGGTGATTGAACAAGTTTTCTCAACCCACGCCGTGACTTAATATCTGGGAGGAAAACTGGAAAAGCGGATGAATACTGGAAAACATGTTCAAGTCTCTATAAATCTGAAGATAAATTGAAGGCTTGATGCTTGAAATAAACTTAAGCTTATATGTACATAAATCAGGATATTCTTCATTTTGCGTCTTTGCGCACTGAAGTTATGTTTACGTATTTAAAAATATTTGTTATATCCTGGATTTTTTTATTAATCTACTATTTTTTTGGGCTAAATTTTACAGACTTCACACTATTTTTACCTTTTTCTTGTTTGAACGCTCAAAAGCAATCTGAAATAATAGAACGTAATAAAAAAAATCCAACTAGCATTGGTTGAAAATTAATTTTTTTGTTTTGAAAAGTTTACTATTATATTTTTGGTTAAGAATTATTCTCGTTTGGTTCAAAATTGAATTATTTAATTAAAAGTTCGACTATTTTCTTATAAAGTTATTGTTTTGTAAAAATTCAGCAGTTTTTGTTTTAAAGTAAAAATATTTTTGGGTAAAGTGTTAACAATGAAATATTTCGTTGAGCATTTATCTTCTTTGCTTGTAAACCTAACTGATTGGGTTAAAGTTGTACTGCTTTTTAAAATGTTAATTGTCTTGTTTTAAAATTTACATTTACGGCTTAAATATTCAAGTGATCTGTAGAAAATTTGTATTTTTGTCTTGGAAATTTAACAATCTGATGAAAAATATTTTATTGAAAATTCAATTGTTTCGTGAGAAAATTCTTTTTTTTGGCTTTGAAGTTCAACAAATTGGTAGAGTATTCAAGAAATTGGTTATAAATCCACTTTTTAGTTAAAAATTCATATTTTCGGTTTGAAAAATTCAATTTTTATTTAGCAAATGTTGAAATGTCTTTTCAAAGAGCAAAGTAATTTTCTCGGTTAAAAATTCATCCTTTTATTTAAAAATGTAACTACTTATTTAGAAATTTAACTATTTAGTAGAGAGATAACATTTTTGGTAAAAATTAATATTTTCGGTTCAAAAGTTGTACTGTTTAGTAAAATATTTATTTTTTGCTTGTTTTGATTGAAGACTCATAATTATAGTAAAAAATTTGATTTTCTGTTGGCGAATTAACTATATGTCCAAAATTATAATTTTCAGTCAAAAATTCAACTGTTTTGTGAAAAAATCGTCTTTTTGGCTTGAAAATTCAACAATTTGGTAGAAAATTAAAATATTTGGCAGAAAATGATCCTTGTATTTGAAAATTTAAATACTTATTTAAAAATTAAATATCTGATAGAGAAATAACATTTTTGGTAAAAATTAATAATTTCGGGTTAAACGTTTTACTGTTTAGTAAAATATTTATTTTTTGTTTGTTTTGATTCAAGACTTATCATATTAGTTAAAAATTCGAGTTTCTGGTGGCAAATTAACTATTTGTTGAAAATGATTATTTTCAGTAAAAAAAAAAACAATTGTTTTGTGATAAAATCGCCTTTTTGGCTTGAAAATTCAACAATTTGGTAGAATATTAAAATTTCTTCTTTCGCGGAAGAAAGTTAATCATCTCGGTTGAAAATTCATATTTTTGGTGAAAGGCCAACCATTTGGTGAAAAATTCATGTAATATAATATATTTAAGTTTTTATAAGTTATAAGTCAATTTAATCCTGATGATATTCCTTTATTAAATATAATTAAGTTAATTATTTTTGGTTTCAAATTTAGTATTATATTTTCCGTTGATAGTTCATCTTTTTCTTTTAACTTTTATTGCTTAATACATAATTTAATGATTTTGTTATAAACTCAACAATTTTGTTAAAAAAGTTATTCTTTTCGATTTAAAATTCAACTGCTTTGTTGAACAATGACATGAAAAAATTAACTATTTAGTAAAAAAGTAACTTTTTTGTTAAAAATTCATACTATTAACATAAAAATTCCACTGTTTTGTAGAAAGTTTGTCTTCTTGAATTGCAGATTCAACTATTTGGATAAAAATTTTTGTTTAGAATGTTTTAGAATGTTTAAAATTTTTTGTTAGAATTTTATCTTTCTTTATGGAAAATAAACTGTTTAAAACAAAAATTCCATATATAATTCAATACAGTAACTATATTTATTTTATTAAAAATAATCGATTCCTCTATTATTCTTCTACTTTCTTGAAAACCACCCTATTTCTCCTTTTTTGAGAGCATTTTCAGATCCGAAGTCTGATTTTATGAAACTGATCGCATTCATTCAAAATCAGGGACATTCAAATAAAAATCTAAAATTCTGAAGATACTTTTATTGCAAATAAATTCGAATTTTTTCCATCCTGAACTGACCTTTATTCTGTGGGCCATCGGACAAATTTTATACGTTCTTAAAGGGATTAATGTCCCTTTAAGGGTGAAAGAAAGAAGAAAAAAGTACCTCGAAAGCGTCGTTTAGGGAATGCATTCTCATTCTTTCCCTCTCGTTACTTTCCAGCCTCCGAAGATTTCTTTCCCTCGCAGAAATCCCACTTTTTCTTCTCCTCGTCGTGGGTGGAGCACCCCGATTTCGTCTCTTCGCCTGCTTCGGGCTTCTCTCGCTCCCGCTACTGTCACTTTCCTCGCCCACCTTTGATAAGAAAATCAGACGTCAGAGTTACATTCTATTTATAGTCACTGGGATACAACTTTATCGCCCACTTTTTTCCCCCTGGATACAATACCTCAGAAGGGCTGGATGTAATATTCTTTCAAATCCTCAAGGATCTCCTAGGTGTACCGTCAAGTTCAAAATTGAGCTGCTGGATCGAATAAGAACACATAAACTTATTTCGCCACGAGTGGGAAGATCAAAAACATTTTCGAATTTTAATTTTTAAAGACTACATCTATAAAAAGCTGCCTTTTTTGTAAAAATCAATTTTAATTTGTTTTCCACTTCAACTTGTGCTCGGTCAGTCAGTTTTAAGGATTTTTGAATAAAATTTACAGGGAATGTAGTTTGAAATGTCCTTAGACTGATAGAGAACAAGGAATTCAAAAATTTATTTTAAAAAATGGTTGCTAATTTTTCTTTGATGCGTGGCGCTTATCAGACTTCTCTAACTTCCAGCGTTTCGTTTATTGAGCGAATTTTGAGCAACATAAAACTTCTAGCGTAAAAGTTATTAACAACAGTACAAAGAAGATTCCTGACAAATTTTAGCCCAATCGAATTGATATTAAAAAAATTATTAACGTCTGAATTCGATAGCGGCTAGGCGACTCGCGCGCAGGCTGCAGCGAGAGTTTCAGATCCAAATCATAATACAGTTCCCCGGCGCCTAAAATAAAAACCAA
>JAAAKG020029581.1:0-37175 GCA_010014905.2 Druon quercuslanigerum
CACTGAGCCACCGAGGCTCTTTTTTATTATTATTATTTATTTTATTTATTTATTTATTTTATTTTATTATTTTATTATTATTATTATTTTATTATTATTATTATTATTATCTAATAACTAAAGTTTCTGATATAATATATTATTATATGTGCAAGAACATTTTTTGACCAGCGACTGTATTTTTAGTTTTTAGTTATAGTATATGTATTTCCTGTTTCTAGAGGGCTACTTAGCCCTAGGGACTTATGCTAAATAAATAAATAAAAATAAATAAATGTTCGTATACAGGTTTCCTTTACAACATGATTTGAGAGGCTGCTTCATGTGCAGGAACTTTTTTATTATCTTATTCGTGAACCTGCATATAGGAACTAATCCGCGAGGTTTCGCTAGTGGCTTGGCTCCTTTGATAGTAAGTTCTTTGCAAACTTACCTGTACAAGAACCTGTATTCGATAATTTAAAGCATCATTTGATGTTCCAAGATTACCTGTGCAAGATCGTGCAGGATCGTGTCAAGAAACATGTCCAGGATCCTATGAGATTCTCGCAAAGGAACACTCAGCTGGGCAGTACATAAGTGAAATTCAACTGGGATACCAATTAGTTCTTAGTCGGATTTTTTTACTTGGATTAGTTTAGTGTTCTAGAAAACTTATAAATAATTATTTTTAATGTAGATTTTTTTTCAAAGGACTTTGTTGCTTTTTTATGAGGGAACAGCCTAATCACATTGTAGAGTAAAGCCACGGGCCGGCAAAACATGTAGAGTCCAAGCGTCGACATAATAAAAATTTTATTGATAAAATTTTTACCGAAAATGAATCTGCAAATTTGTTTTTCACCATTTTTTCAATCGCACGTATTCTTTTCATTTTAATCGTGCAAATTTACATCGAATGTAAAAAAATTAGGTCTAACGAAAAAAGACAAAAGATACAATAAAATGTTTAAAGCGAAAAATATTCAAATAAAACAGAAGGTCTGGACCGAGGTAAAAAAATTGTGTAAACATACATAAAATATAATTGTATTCAACGTAATAAAGAAAATGTTGCATATTGGATATAATTTAATCGAGAGTGACGCACAAGACACTTGGTGATAATGGAATGGTTGAGGCCGAAAGAGCTATGGAATGGAAGCATAAGTTTAATTCTAAATATCTATTTTTTTCTGTTTTTTTTTTATTCGAGCCAGCTAGGACGTCGACTATAGTCATGATCTAGCACTCCCATATAAGTGCTATTATCATCTGGAATTCGCACAAAAACACGCGGTCTACTACTAATTGGTACTGTCTGATAATTGTATGGTTGAAGAAATGCTGATATAAAATTGTCACTTCCTGTCGAAATAATACAGCGGATATTTTCATGGAGATCATCATTAATATTAATATCATGCATAACTGGTAGAATGCTTGCAATTAAACCTCTGCCGCTAGGCAATTTTACATAAACACGATACATTGAAGTATATGCTTGATGACTATTTGCAACCCAGAAGGGAGCTCCGCGCCTGTTCAGCATTTTGAGATAACCAAAAAAAACTCTATCATCTGGCATGTGTACATAAACATGGCTATATTCAGGAACAACAACGCTTGGGGCTTCTAGGGCTGGTAGAGCTGGCAGATTTTCTCTTGGTGGACTTCTTTGCATTGCACCTAATTTTAAAAGAAAAAATGTAGATTCATCAAGTTTTTTACACATACTGTAAAAAGAGCTGTTAATAAGTAGACAAGCAAAAGAAATTTTCAAAATTATACGTTAATTACACTGAAATATCTTTTGTTTTACTTAATATCTTTTTTAAGATTTTAGAAATGCTTTTGCGCTTAGTGTTAAAGGCTGCTATGTTTTAAGTACTTTGGCTTTCGGAAAGGATTCTAAAAATTGTCCGCTTAATAGATGCATCGGATTCCAGTGGCTTTTTTTCTTAACGAAAAACTAAGATTTGTGAAAATATTTCAGGTTTATCTAAAAGACTATAAAAGCTTTGGTAATTGCTGCCATGGCGATTTTCACAAATAAAAAAAAATCAGTCTCTTTGTTGCGATTCAAAGTAATAATATGTGTCAATATTTGTATTAAAAAAGGTGTTTCTTATGTTACATTTTTTGCATTTTTTCAATTATGAATATTTCCTTTTGTGAAATTTTAATTTGATCTATTCAAATGTCTTCTTCCTCACTTGCAGGATTGATTATGAAACAAAAAAAGAAAGAAATTACATTTTGGACACAATTTATCTAATTCTTTACATGTTTTCACAAACGCTTCTCAACTTATTTTCAAAATTATTTATTATCATTCGAATTGGGATTATATAATATAAAGGATCAACACTTGACAGGAAAGTTAATTATTTTTCGTACCGGAGAACTCAAATGTAATTAAAATGAAAAGGTGTCTCTAGAAAATGTTGACCTTAGTAAAAAATTGGCAAAAGTGTGTAAAGCGGCAAGTTATTAAAATTATCTGTCATTTTACATTTCTCATTTGCAATTTTGCATTTTATATCAGATTTCTGTTAAGCAATCTAGAAATCCCGCTGGTATCGTATCGCATGAAAATTTGTTTGACGTGATAAAAACTTGAATGTTTTGTTATTACGAATAGCTAATAAAAAATTAACTTATTAATATGATATTTTATCACACTTACTTGAATATTTAAGAAAAACTATGCAGGTTAAAAGAAAAATGACGGTATTCATTTTTCTTCTGGACGAAGACAACGATTTTTAACTGAAAGTCGAGGTTGGAAGTACTTATTCGATGCCTTATTGAATCAGTTGGAATTAAATAAAAGAGTGAACATAAACTGTCAGATCATAGAGAATTATCTATTATTTAAAAGTTTTAAATTGTGGAGGGAGAAAAGACTATAGCCTCGTACAACAGAAATCGTATGCCTATGTATTTACCATTTATACTTTCATGGTTTAGAATAAAAAGATTCTCAACCGTAACGTAATTTTTTAGAGATTTCTTACATCAATTTAATGGAAAATTTGTAATTTTTGTACTTTTCAATTTAAAAAAATCTGCTCGCTTCACCTGGGTGGCGCGACTGTTGGTTCATGCGCTTCGCGCTCGATAATGTATTTACCTCCTGCTACGCGCTCGGTCTTTGTTTAATCCCCACAATTGTGCACACATTTTTTTGAACTAAAGGTTAAAGCATGAAAAGCAGTAATTTGGTGATTGTGAATTCTCTTTTGTTAAATCTCCTTTGGTTTTAACGAACAGTTTCTCATCACGTAGCTCGTGCTTCGCACTCGAGTTTGTCCCTCAAATTATACGTCATTTCCATAAATGTATATTATCATAATGTATAACATGTATTGACATTAAAACACACGTGGTTTTGTTGAATCGTTTAAAAAATGCAAATTTAAAAAAAAAAATTATTTTATTAAACATTTTATTGCAACTCCAGCCGTTTTTTTAAAAACTGAATATACTCATTTCCAATTTTATTTCTACGATTTAAAAGTTACACATGCGATCTATACAACAGCCTCAATGATTTTTAATTTCTAAATTATATCCCTAACCACAGCGACCCAGATTTTGTCAATTGAATTTTCTATCGCATCTTCTTCTACACCGCAGTTATGATTGCCCTATTGCATTATCTCCTAATAATTTACTTATTAGGGTAGAAGGGTCAGCAGCGTTTTGTTAGATGGGAGTCCATATGGTCATATTTTTACATATTTAAGAATCTTTGAAATACTCTGAAATTACTGAAAGAAAAAATGTAATTTTCGGCTTTTCCACACTTTTTTATGCTGTCAAAATTTGATTTTTCGATTTTTCAAGAAAACTCAACAAGTTCTTATGACGGTCTTGTGGGGCATTCAAAAATCATCGTTTTCCTTCTCCTGCCTTCTTTTCATATCGAGCGTTATTTGGCTTAAAATGTTCATTTTCATGTGTTTTTTGGAATTTTGTAAATGCTATAAATCTTTCATTTTTTGGTTTTATGACAAAAAGTAACAAGGATAAATTGTTCGTCTTTCTGAATAGTATAAATATCGGTACAGAAAATTTCTAAATTTATGAAAAAAACTGGTCTTAAAAATATTCAAAATGCGCTAACTTTTCAAATTTTTATCCAAATTGCCTGGCTATTGAACGTGCCCATAAGTTTAGGACACTAAAAGAGAGTACTAAAGGTCAATATATTAGATTAATTTTTTCAAAAGTTATCGGGTACATATGCAAACAGACATATAAACAAAATACATACATACGTACGTGCATACGTAAATACATACATGCAGGCAGACAAACAGACGCACACACATTCCTCAATACCTGTTATTCGGATTCAGCAGTTCTCAAAACGTGGAAATTTAATAAAAACTGGATGGGTCAAATTTTACACAAATTTAATACCTTCTCTGACGAAAATGTAAAAATAAATTAATTTGTAACAAATAATTTTATGATAGTTCTATTTTTAGTTCTAATCGTAAAAAAGGCCAACAAAAACATACAAAAATTAAATTTTTTGAAACCACCCATACGAGCCAAAAAAGAAATTACAAGAAAAAAGTTGTAATGAGAATGTGCCCACACAGCAGGCAGATTTTTTTTACAGTTAGTCATGTTTTTCACAATTAAAGTGAGAACTACGCATACTATCAAAGAGTAGTTGTAAACAAATTTGTAGATCTTTTTCAAATGTACAATTTTTGTCTAATAATCTCTTACCGTATTTTGCATAGTTTGGCCGCAAAATGTAATTTTCTGATTTTCCATTATTTTTATGCCGTCAAAATTTGAATTTTCGATTAAAAAAAAATTTAAGTTTTATGATAATCTTTTGGGGAATACAAAAAGCAACATTTTTCTTCTATTGACTTGTTTAAATCGTGCTTTATTTGTCTTGAAATGGCCATTTTAGTGTGTTTTTTGGAATTTATGTAAATTCTATAACTCTGGTAATTTTTAGTTTTATGAAAAAAGTTATAATAATTAAGTGTTCAACTTTTTAAACACTGCAATCATCCGCACAGAACATTTTTGCATTTTGAAAAAAGCGGTCTCAAAAATATTGAAAATGCGCTCACTTTTTGACTGTTTATCCAAAAAGACTGCCTGAAGAACTTGATCTTTATTTTAGGACACTAAAAGAGTGTACCAAAGGCCAATCAAATAGAATGATTTTTTCAAAATTTGTCATGTTCACGGACAGACAGGCAGACATACATATATAAAAACATACTCAAAGACAGACATACAGAAAGACACATTCATAAAACCCTGTTTTTTGGATTCAATGGGTCACAAAATGTCGACATTTGACTAAAACCGGGGGATGGGGGGGGGGGGAGTTTACACAGATCTATTACTTCTCTGATTAGAATGTAAAAATATTTATTTATTTTACAGAAGTGTTCTTTGTACGTAAATTATCACGAATATAATTCACAAAATTTTAATTGTTAGCTGACTGAGAAAAATTATTGATTTCTTCCTGAGATCATAAAAGGAACGATTTCGTGGTAGTGAAAAAGGTATTATTATTTTTTAAATTAATAACTTGGCCAACTGAAAATATATATTTATAAAAATTGTATGGGAAGGTATTTATTGATTTCTACCTCATCAAAATTAAAAAAAAGGCAGTAAACTTATTGAAACGAGGAAATATTAATTTATAAATAATTAGAAATTTACCCTAACGAAACACAACAACAACTGTTCGAAACCAATATTCAGAATTTGTGGACTGAAATTATAATAATAATAATAAAACCCTTTACATTTATAATTGTATCTATTGTTCCTGAACACATTATTAATTATACGAAATCTTTTAAATTGCAAAATTGTTATTATATTAGGCATTATATTGTACATTAAATTTCAAAAACAGATTTTGAATTGCGAGCACAAGAATACAATAGATCAAATTTTAAGCATGCCAAGATACACCTTATTTTTGAAACATCGATTGTATAGATTAATTAATAAACACTCATTATATAACTTTTTTGAATCGCAGGATTTAGTTTTAAATACATTAAAATATGAGAAAACAGCGGATTGTATAAGAAAGTTTGAATTTCATAAAAAAAAATTGTTTGAGAAAGTTATAAAATCAGAAATGTTAGAATTAATAAGTGGCTAAAAAATATTTTAAATAATGAAATTCTGGTTGATACTCCTGAAAGTATTCCGTTAGTTAATACATTTTGTATATCTTTTTCTTCTGAAAAACTTCCTACTGATAACATGATAAATAACATAACAAATAACATAGGAAATTTATAAATTCAAATTTATCTCAAAAAATTTCGAATTTCCAGATAAACAAGAGATTTAATTTTGTCGAAGTCCAATAAGGAAAACCTTACTATAGCTGCAAAAACATCTGATAACTATACATGTTCTGAATTTTTTTCTAAATAATTTATCTCTTTATAATAAAGTAAATTCAACTTTAGTACCGAATGTCATCGGTTAAAATCACGTGGATCAATATTAACTAATAGTCCAGGCTGTCTGGCTTCAGCCTAATGTATTTTTTCGACTAAAGTACAGTCTCGATTTAACGTTCAAAATATGTTTGAATACTGGTGTTGAAAAAAACCTCGCGTTATCCACCCGTGATTTTTCCGGCAACATTGTTTAAATAATTCAAATATATCTGAAACTTCGTTTTTTTACTCAGGCTCGACGGGATATTATTAGGAAGAATCGGTATTTCATTTTTTCAATAATTTTTTTAGTATCGTCCTAAATAAATAAAAAATGTTAAATTATTGCAAACTGTCCGCTATGATACTGCAAATATCCATGATTTTTCCGATCTAACATTTTTGACAGGTTATGAATAATCGGTTTTTGACAAAAAAAACGGTTAGATAACAAATGTTATAAAGACATGAAAAAACGTCGTACAAGTTTCTGCAACATATCATCCAATTTCTTTAGGCTAGCACTATCAAAGTACTCGATTAAAAGTCGTAATTTCTATTTATTGTTTATTAAAAAATGCATTTCTTTATTGCACAATTTTGTACGTGCGTCTAAAACTCAATAACTTTCCCGAATTTCTTCATAGCAATTTGTAATACTTACCTTTTTATTGCCGCCTCTTTCCTATACAATTAAAAAAAATGGGCTTGCTACCTCCATTAGGAGCCAAGTTAGCTTTTTTTTTTTTTTAAATTGCAACGCCTTAATTTATAAACATGGAGAAACCGGACTTTTTTAATTTACAGTTAAAGAGTCAAGCTTTATTATCCACTACTTGAAAATGCGAATATTGCTTGAGTTTACCTTTAAATCGTCGAAAGTCCGAGGTACGAACTCGAACTTTGGCGCACTGAATGATGGTGGTAGGAGAGCGTCATCGCGCGCTCTGGAAACTGAAAAACTCGTTTCAAATTCGCTGCGCTGAAATTATTCACGTTTATTCTGGAATTATTCATCCAATTTAATTATTTTTTTTAATGTGGCATAGCGTGTAAAAATATTAACAATGGACATGCTCCTCCATCGATTATACATTTACTTAATTTTTTTGGACGACGCTGAAAATTTTTCGTGAAAAATTTAACCTATGGCAAATTGTTAATATCAGAGAACCTTTAAAATAAATGTTGTGCAGTAGAACATAAACGATTCTTAAAAAAATGTAACACTCCATTGATTGTCGCATTGTGCCGACAAAGGAATTCCAAAAGAAAAAAAATAATAATTTCAAACAAAAAATTCTTTTTTTCTATTTGTGAGCCTCGTCGGCTTTTCTAATAAGTACTGTAATTAATGATGGCAATTTATTAATAGCAGAAAATCTTGGAAATAACACTATTCACCATATGATAGAAGTGTTAAAACAAAACATGACAGCTACTCATTCTGAAAAAAGTTTTTTATTAACATTTCATTATAATCAACTTACGTTTCATAAAATTTATATCATTATGATTATTTACAGTACTTATAAGAAAAGCCGTCGAGGCGTACAAATAGAAAAAAAGAATTTTTTATTTGAAATTATTATATTTTTTTTTATTTCCTTTGTCAGCACATTGCGTTTTACTGCACAACATTTATTTTAAAGGTTTTCTGCTTTTAACAAATTTGCCATAACTTAAATATAAGTTTACGAAAAATTTACAGCGTCGTCAAAAAAATTAAGTAAATGTATAATCGATGCAGGAACCTGTCCATTCCTAATATTTTTAAACGCCATGCCACATTAAAACAAAATTAATAAAATTGGATGAATAATTCTGGAATAAACGTGAATAATTTCAGCGCGGCGAATTTGAAGCGAGTATTTCAGTTTCCAGAGCGTGCGATGACGCTCTCCCCCCCACCATCTTCCAGTGCACCGAGTTCGAGTTCGTACCTCGGACTTCCGACGATTTAAAGGTAAACTCAAGTAATATTCGCACCTTCAGGTAGTGGATAATAAAGCTTGACTCTTTAACTGTAAATTAAAAAAAGGTTGGTTTCTCTATGTTTATAATTTAAGGCGTTGCAATTTAAAAAAAAGCTAACTTGGCTCCTACTGGAGTTAGAGAGCCCATTTTTTTTAATTGTAGAGAAAAGAGGCGTCAATACAAAGATAATTGTTGCAAATAGTGCTAGCCTAAAGAAATTGGATGATATGTTGCAGAAACTTGTACGACTTTTTTCATGTCTTTATAACATTTGTTATCTAACCTTTTTTTTGTCAAAAACCGATTATTCATAACCTGTCAAAAATGTTGGATCGGAAAAAATCATGGCTATTTGTATTATCACAGCGGAAAGTTTGCAATAATTTAACATGTTTTATTTATTTAGTACGATACAAAAAAAATTAATAAATAGCGTTTTTTATTAGTTTTCTGGTAATAACTAATTAGTGAATTCGCCAATTTAAACGCGCGACATGTCATTTGACGAGGATTTTTAAGAGTTAAAAATAGGTTAAATACCGATTCTTCATAATAATATCCAGTCGAACCTGAGTAACAAAACGATTTTTCAGATATCTTTAAATTATTTAAACAATGTTGCCGGAAGAATCACGGCTGAATATTGCGAGGTTATGTTCAACACATTCTGAACGTGAAATGGAGGCTGTACTTTAACTTTTGAAAAAGTGCAGGGAAGGAGCAAACTGTAACAGTGAGTGTACCCTTGGTGAACTGAATAATGACGAGACTTATTACTCAATGAAACAGTGGAATGTCCGAAAGTGTTATTTTTTAGACGATACTGTAAACAGCGTAAATCGAGGATTAAGCCCAGGATTTAGATTGAGTGCCTATCTTGCCTCACTCAACCATCCTATTGTTAGAGAATTAGAGTCAGTTGAGAGAAATTAAAATAATTGAAATATTGAGGAATTCAATTTTAATATGCTGCATTAGATTCATTACATAACGACGAGACGATTTTAGAATTTTTTAGAATTTACAATCGAAAACTGTTTCAGGATTGATGCACTAGTTTGTTACAAGCACTATTTCACAAACACTATTTTACAAACAATATTTTGTTACAAACTCTCGCTTTAAGTCACCCCGTTTTCGGCCTTGGTAGAACTGATGGCTCACACTGAGCTTAATTTTCATTAAAAAAAAATAATAGAAAAGTAAAGCAACATGTACACTTTTTCCACAAGATTCTTAAAATCTTGATCCTAAAGACTAATTATCTTCAAAACGTTTGAATTTCGAATTAATATTATAATGTTTTAACAAAAAGTTAATGTTCTACTAAGCAGTTGAATTTTCAAATAAATAGTTTAACGTTTAACTAACTAGTTGATTTATTATAAAAATAGTTAAGTTACCTACTAAAAGAATGATTTTTCAACAAAAAAGTTTATTTGATACCAATTATTTTTATCTTTTACGAATTTTTTATATTTTCGAGCCAAGAAGACGAATTTTTAACAAATATTGGGATAGTTGATATTTCGAAAACAAAATTTTAATTAAAAAAAAACAGTTGAATTTAACCTTATCCTCACAAAGTCTAATTTATTTTAACAAGATATCAAGATTCAACCAAATAGTTCAATTTTCAGGAAAAAAGATGAATATGTTCAACGAAAAAGAACTTGTGAACCAAGAAGATCAATTTACTACAATAAAAGAAAAATTTTCAAAAATACAGATGCATTTTCATGCATTTAAACTAATAAATCATTTAAAAATCAAAAAATATTTTATTGGAGAATTTCAAGAGTGAATCATAGTTCCAAAGGAGAATTTGACATTAAAAGAACAAAAATTAGGTTCAAACTAACAAAAAAAAAAACAAAAATTAAACTATGAAACTTAAATTGATACAGAAATAAATGCATCATTCCAGTAATTTTAAATGGTTAAAATAATGTTAGCATCCTCTTTTTCAATCTTGAATCCTTATTTTTAAATTTCTTCCTAAAAATAAATTTTGTCAGTTTAAAATGAAGTTCGCATTCGTTTCAGTTTTAAGGTTCTGGAGAGTAATTTTTTAAACTTTTTTATGTTTCTTACTTTAAATTATTGTTTAGTTTAAAAGTTTTTTTCAGTATAATTCAATTTATTATTAGATATTTATAAAAATTCGCCTGATTAGCATTAATGTCAAATTATAATTTCGTTATGTAATACAAATTTTTAATTCTAGAATTTCAGAAGCTTTGACTTTGAAGGATATTTTATTTATTTAATTTGTAATTGATGATGACTTTCATTTGAGATACATAACCGAGTTTAAAGCATTATTTGCATTCAAAACCAAGGATTATACGATTTACAAAATCATATTTTTTGCTCGACTAAAAAAAGTATAAATGTAAAATTTTCGAAACGAGTAATGGAATAAAATGAATAATATTTCAAAAGTAACAAAGTATTTCACAATTAAATAAAAAAAAAATTTAGTTCAGCAATAAGGTGATATAAAAATGTTTAATGTAAACATTTGTCGATAACTATTGCATGAAATAGCTACCATTACTATGTAAAATCAGCAATAAACAATTGCTATTATCTTATTTCAAATATCACGAAACATTAGGAATTGTAATGGTTGTAAACATTTTTATAGAAAATGTTGGAATATTTGGTTTTCAAACTGCAGTGTTTTCTCTATCATTTGAATTGATGCAGATCTGTAAATAATTTTTTCACTATAACTGCTTCAAGTTTCTGTAAGAAAGATTTGCAATCAATATTATTCTAACAAATTTTAATAAACATTTGGTACAAGAAATTTTTGAAGCGACATATTTATATTAACATTTTTTTATATTGTGATTAATTATTTTTCAGGCCAAAGTCTTATATTGACTTATCTCATTTCTTTACAACATCCACAATTGTTTTCTTTTAACAAATATAATAAAAATTATATTATTTTTCCAAAACAGTGCATGAATTCAGATGATAAACATAAAATAAGCATAGAAAAAACGACAAATTGCAAATTGTTGCAAAAAATGGTTAATGACAATTATAATTATAAGTTCCTTTTTCGTGTGGTTCTTTTTATTTCCAGACCAATAGCTGATAAGAAAGTTCTATAACGAGATTTGAAAAAGATTTTCTTTAAAAAATTTGAAATTTCGTGCCCATAAAACTTGTTTGGGTCATTGTGGAGTATGCATGACATTGTGATATGTTGCGCTGAGCAATGGCGCTTTACAATTATTACGCTTTTTACTTGCATTTGTGTTTATTAGTACAATAATTACTAAATTCTTCCAGACTGTTCAAAAATAAAAAAACGTTCCTCTATTTTTCGAAAACTATTAGAGATTTTTCAAACTTTTTTTTTATAATTAAAGTACATGAGAAGAACTAATGCGCTGTTGCCAAGTCGTTTCATTATCGCTCGAATTTTCCGAGAAAGAAGACGTGAGTGAAAATCAGTTCTGCGTACGCCAAGTGGTTTGAAGCTGAAAAAAAATCCGTTTGCGTAAGATCTCGACCATGAGTGGTCGAAAGTCATTTTTAGATGAAGCGTCGTTCTGGGCATGAGTTCCTATAAATTATGCCTGGTCTACCGCCGGTACTCGATTTCTTCAGCAAACCGTTAAATATCCAGTGAAGCTCCATGTTTGGGGATTCTTCTCTGAGCGCGGTTTTGGGTTTTTAAAGATCTTCATCGAGAACCTCAATGCTCAGAAAATGCTCAAAATATATAAACGTGGTTTTCTAAGGTCTGCTACAAAGACGTTTGGAGCCGATACTAGAGACTGGATCTTGTAAGAGGATAACGAGCCTAAACATGGAAGCCGTCTCTGCACAGATTTCGACTGGCCATCACAGTCCCACGATGCGAATCCAATCGAAAACGACTGGATTATTGTAAAGAGGTAACTTGTGGGTAAATGTGTTTTCACCCTGAAACAGCTCTCACAAAAAATCTGGAAGATATGGCAGAATCACCAACGGGCTACAATGAAAAATTAGTGGAATGTACCAGGGGTGTTAGTTGAAGTTCGGACAATAACCTTCAAAAATACACAATTCCATTCTGCCAAAATAATAGCATCATAGTTGTTTACCTCAATGACTAGGTCGAGTATTATTCCAAGTAAATCGCATTTGCGGCATTCGTTGCCTTCCTTATTTCATCAAAAGAAAATAGCAGTTGAAGCTCATCGATTGCTGGTAGAAACTTATGATGAACTTGCTCCAGTGATTAGCACATGTGAGACATGGTTTCGTCAATTTAAAAGTGGAGATTTCGATTCAACAGAAGATGAACATCCTGGTGCAGCGAAAAAGTTTGAAGACGAGGAATTGCAAGCGTTATTGGATGAAGACCCAACCCTATCGCAACAACAATTGGCACAAACACTAAATGTGTATTTGAAAGGAAATCTTTTCTGCATCGAATTGTCAGGGAGGACGAAAAATGGATTTATTTCGAGAACCCGAAGCGAAAAAAATCATGGCTTTCACCTGGTGAGGTCGGCCCATCGACTCCAAGGCCAAATCGCTTTGGCCGTAAGACAATGCTCTGTGTTTGGTGGGACCAGTGTGGTGTGGTGCACTTCGAGTTATTAAAACCTGATGAGGCGGTGAATACGGATCGCTACCGACATCAAATTATCAATTTGAGTCATGCGTTGAACGAAAAACGGCCGGAATGGGACCGAAGGCATGATAAAGTTATCCTAAAACATGACAAAGCAACGTGCCATACAGCTAAATTGGTGAAGAACACATTAAAAGCATTGAATTGGGAAATATTATCGCACCCGCCATACTCTCCAGACCGACTATCTCCCGTCCTACTATCATCTTTTAGCATCGATGGGACACTCAATACCTTGAATAAAATTTTTTTGAGATTCCCTTAAGGATTGAGTGTTTTTTTATTGAAAAACTGGCAAACTTCAACTAACACCCCTGGTATGTCAAAAAGGGGCCAGGACGTTCTGGACAACGATGATGGTTGGATCAAGGGACGTTTTTTGTTGACGAGACTGTATATCAATTTTCTTCCTGAGTATTCCTATTGTCACTTTAACTTAAGACTATTTATAAATTTTCTTCAAATAGTTTCTAATGATAGGAACTTATAAGAAAAAAGGAGATATTTAAATGTGAGTTCGTCACTGGTACGCGTCCCGATTCCACAAAAGGATTCATATTCGGTCCGAACTATTTTAAATAAATCCTGGGTGAGACACCGCTCACCTATTTTAAACCGATCAGCCTATTTCATACCATCCATAAGAACTGAAGTGACCGCGGTCCCGAAGATTAGGGTTTTCTGTACATAGTCCGCAACTCGAGCGCAGTCCCCAAAAAATTGGCAAAATACCGCCAAGTCACACTTGTGAAAAATGTACCCTACGCGATGTGATTCGATGGATGCTATTAAATTGTTGGTCATTTCGTGGAATTATTCGGGTCACTGGTTCGGCTAAAGCTTGCAAAATTTTCCAGTTTTGGAGATGTTTTGGGTAAAATATTTCGAAATTTTTCAATTTTACATCAAATTTCTGCTCAACAATCCAAAAACTCCTGTAGTAACGAATTTGATGCAAATTTTGATGAAATAATAAAAACTTGAATGTTCCGTTATTTCGGTTAGCTAACAACTGTTCGCAACAACTCGACTCGAAGATTCGGGCTTTTGGCAGACTTTTGCTAGGACGGTGTTTTTTATTCATCATTAATAATATTATTATTTTACTTTATCACATTAGCTTGAAAAATCCAGAAAAACTATGCAGGTGGAGAGCAGAATAGCGACCTTAGCTTTTTCTTGGACAGAGTCCACTATTAAGAACTAAAAGCGTATGTTGGAAGTATTTATTTAATGGCTTAAAGTTCGAATTGGATCAGTTTTTCATCATTTCTAAATTTTGGAGGGTGAAAGAAAATTAATCACGGATAAAATAATTTTTCGTGTCTAGTTGATTTATTACACTTTGTTCTATAATTTTATACAATACGTCTTTATTCATTTTTGTGTGTTTCGTGAAGGATATTAAAGCGCTGATCCTAAAACTAACCTTATTTTTTTCCTATAAATAATATTTTTAAAGATATTCAAGACAGCATTTCCGTCGTTTTTTTAGAAAAGGTTACAGGAACAACCAAATGATATTGTCTTGTCGAACCTTTTTTTTGTGCTGATTTAATACATTCATGTTATGATGAGCCATTGGTTTTTTTTTATGGTTTGTATCTGCGAAATTGGTTGCTACATCATACACACTACACTTGATGGTCCAGACGTCGGACTTTTCGGAAAAAATTGTACGAAGTGCTTTATCCAGTTCAGTCAGATCTTTAGGCAGGAGAAAACCTGAATTTTAATGTTTCGACTGGTTCTTCAGCATGACTCTTCCCCTACTGGAGGTCAGGCTCATTTAAGCCAGCTAGGACGATACTCGAAATGCTTGATGATAATGGATTGGCTAATGGTGAAAGAGCAATATCAAAAGAGAATTTACAATAATCAAGAGAAGTGTGTCAAGTATGGTTTTAGCTTCAGTTATAAAAGGTCTATGTAACAACTCTTAATAGCAGTTTTTTCTGCCCTTACTTAATTAAGCCAGCTAGGACGACGACCATGGTCATAATCTAGCACTCCCACATATGTGGTGTAACAATCGGGCAATCGTACAAAAACTTGCGGTTTAGTAGAAACCGGAATTTCCTCATGATTGCAGCGGTGAAGAGATGTTGATAAAAAGCTGTTATTTCCTATTAAAATAAGACAACGGTTCCCTTCATAAAGATCATCATTTATATTAATGGCATGATGTAGAGGTGAAATACGTGAAATCAAACCCCTGCTATGAGGCATTTTTATATAAATATGATATGTTGAAGTATATCCTCGATAAGGATTTGTAACCCAGAAAGGATATCCACGTCTGTTAATCTTTTGGAGATACCCAGAAAAAACTCTATCATCTGACATGTGAACATAAACATTGCTGTATTCAGGAACATAAAATGTTGGAGGTGGTATGGCTGGTGGATCTGGCGGAATTTCTCTTCGTGTATTTCTTTGCATTGCATCTATATTTGAAAGAAAAATGGAGAATTATATAGGTAATTTACACACACTGGAAAAATAATTATTAATAATTAAATAAGCAGACAGAGCAGACAGAAAAAAAAATAATTTAAATGAGAAGGTATGTATTAAAGAATGACAAGGCTAGACAAAATTAGTAACAGTGCAGCAAGCAGAATTTAAGATAAGCTACATTTCTTCTGGCACCGAACATCATAAAATTTGTGTTGAAATAATGAAAACTTTTCTGTAATTTTGGTCAGCAAGAAAATGTTTGAATCAACTCAACTCGAAGTGTAGAGCTTTTTACACATATCTCTACCGATTGTGTTTCTTATTTGTTAATAATAATATGAATATTATTATTATATTTTACTACACTTACTTGAAATTTCTAGAAATAAGATGCAGGTACATATCAGATTGGCGATCTTCATTTTTTCTGAATGAAGACAAACATTAAGAACTAATAGCGGACGTTGGACGAATTTAATTAGTGGCTCCTTACAGAAAAGTATCTATATTCAAAAATTCTTAAGTTTTGGAGAACGAATCACCTCTAATCTGAGATAACAAAAAATTCTCGTATCTGCTTGATTTATTATCCGCAGGTTCGTGATAAATTTTTAATTTGACTATAGGTATACCACGTATGCAAGAGTGGTTAAGAAAAAAATATATTTTTGGCTTAGTTAGCCGTATCGCAATTTTGTAAATATATCGAGTATCAATCTTCGTACGAAATTGATCACTAATATAATTTTAAAAAAATTATTATTTTATCGGCAAATAAACCAAATAAAAAAAATTATCATCAGTTAAGGATACAAAAGTTACGGTTGCATGATGTGCAACCGTAACTGGATCAGAATGCGTCAGTTTATTCATTATTTTAACCCTAAAGATTTATCGTAATAATTTTTTAATTAATATGTTATTTCATCAGCGAATGGTACTTTACCGACAGCAGATACCCTTCACAACTGTAGAGATGGAAAATCCACAATATCAATCAAGTTAAGAATCTTCAATAACAGAAAATGCTTGACGTTTTAATCAGACTCTATGCAAAATCATTTTTTCAAATTTAAAATTTAATTTTTTCTTAAAAAAACATCCTTCTCTTTCTGCTCTACTGGGAATTGAACCGCAGAACTTATGATTTCCGGTCAGATGTTTTTCCATTAAGCTATTAGAGTGTTAATGGCACAAGTAATTATTGCTTTTGAAATAATTACTTGTACCATTAAAACCTTGCTCAAAATTAGCGTTATTTTATTGAATTAAGGATCTTATTCTGATCTCTCTAATAGCTTAAAGGAATAGAACCTGATTGGAAATCAGAAGTTCTGCGGTTCAATTTCCAGTGAAGCCAAAAGAGAAGGATCTGTTTTTCATGAAAAAACTTAATTTGAAATTTTAAAAAATTGCTATTCATTCAGTCTGATTCTCACTTGAAGGATTTCACCACATAAACACGTGTTAAGAAAAAACTTTTCAAGACAGTGAGGAATCGCTCTTATAATTGAACTGGTCATTAAATCATTGAAACCCCGATAGCGCAAAACAAACAGATGATTTAAGAAAACACCTTTACTTTAGAATAGTTTGAAAATTTTGTCTAAAAATTTGAGATTCGTAATAACTAATAATACAATTCGATTCCGCTAACAATATTACACAAAGTTTATGTATTTCATAATATCCTTATTGAACTACTTAATGATGCAGAATAATTAAAACATTAAAAGATATATAACTTATATTCATACTATATAAGAAATCGGATAAAGCACAAATTATCTTATACGGAGTCTCTATGTATTTATTTCCGCACAATTGATTGCAGCTGTTGATTTTTCGATTACTTGCGTATTTAAACAAATGTTTTAAATACAAATTATTTAAACAGTTTGAAAATAAATATTTTCATCACTTTATTCATCAATGTAACATAAAAAGGACTTTTAAAATGACGGCTGGGTATCCATACTACACATATCGAATCTACACATTGTACCACTCTACACATTGCGTGTGGATATTAAATGAAGTTAGTGAATTCTACACATTTAATTTACCACGGTGAAAGTCTACACATTAAATAGTAAGTCGACGATAAATAATAATAATTTTAATGATGAATTATATGTTTACAAGCAAATTGTCTGCAAAAAAATTACCTTTTTATTTTCCTGTAAATGCACCATGTTGATATTGTTTTATGCAGCTGAAGATTTATTAGGACTGGTATCTATAAATGATACTCATATAATAGATGGTAGCCTGGGTGGCGGAGATGGTTAGGCGCTCGGTGTTCATGTTAGGTTTCCGCGGTTCTATCGCTGACCTTTGAAATTTTTCCTACGGACTTTTACTATATTTTTAATAGTTCGAATCCCAATTAAAGCTGTAGATCCCCCTACATGCACTTTATTGCAACCTAGTATATGCCTAATGAAGTAAAAAAAAAATATTTTAATATTTGATATGTCATATGTCATAGGCATATAACACTATCGGACCAAGCTTCAGAAAAATTTATAGTACTCGTAAACTCGAACAACTTATCTTTATGACTTTTTTTGATAAAAAAAAAATTATGAGAGTTATATTAGTTTTAAAAAAAAACTGAACATGTTAAGCCAAACAACGCATGATATGAAAAAAAGTAAATAGATTTCCTTTCAAACATAAAAAATAAGATCAAGAATTGAAACAGTAAATTCTTGGAAAAACGATACAAGAGGTAATCAGAATTAAAATACAAAAGTAGCCTAACCAAAAAATATTGACAAGTTTGTTATGAACTATGATTATAAAAATCTATTTAAAGTAAAAAAATTAACTTTTTCAAAGTGGGACACAAGATACAATAATATTTTATTTAACAAAATTTTTTGCCTAAATTACATCTACAATTAATGTAGACAAACTAAATTTATGGAAAAACGACACAAGTTACAGTAAAATGTTTACTGATAATTTTTATTGTCATAGAATGCGCATTATTTTAATGATAAAAAGAATACAGTAAAAATACTTTTGATCCAATACTAAAGCAGATTATGAATTGTAATAGAATAAATTTATTAAAATGATATACATTCATCCGCGTGGCTAAGAATATAATTTAATGCAAAATAAGAAAAAATATTAAAATAATTATAAATTATAATTATAATTATTAAATTTGTACATTATTTTGCAATATCTAAATAAGCGCAGTACTAAACCGAGAGGCAGAAATAAGTATAATATACATTTGATATATTAGAGTTAAACATGCCAGGGGTGTTAGTTGAAGCTTGCCGGTTTTACTCATAGATGTCACTAGAGATATGTATACAATTCTATGACTTGGCATCTATGTCATATTTTTCTATGGACAATAACCTTAAAAAATACATAATTCCATTCTGCTAAAATAATAGCATCATAGTTGTTTACCTCAGTGAATAGGTCGAGTTTCATTCCAAGTAAATCGCATTTGCGGCATTCGTTGCTTTTCTAATTTCATCAAAAGAAAAAAGCAGTTGAAGCTCATCGATAGCTGGTAGAAACTTATGGTGAACATGATCCAGTGATTAAAACATGTGAGACATGGTTTCGTCAATTTAAAAGTGTGAAAAAGTTCGAAGACGAGGAATTGCAAGCATTATTGGATGAAGATCCAACCCAATCGCAACAACAATTCGCACAAACACTAAATGTGACCCGAGGAGCAATTTTCCAACGTTTAAAAGCCATGAGCAAAATCCGTACGACACCAACTGAACGATAGACAAATGGAAAATCGAAAAACCGTTTGTGAAATGCTGCTTGAACGGTTCGAAATACTTTAAATAAATTTTTTTTTGAGATTCCCTTGAGGATTAAGTGTTTTCTTAATTGAAAAAACCGGCAAACTTCAACTAACACCCCTGGTAATGTAGAAAAGCTCGCATTTTCGTCCAAATCAAGAAGTACGAAGCATGATATACGTCATGAGAATGTGTGGGTTAAAGCCGAAGGAGCTTTAACAAAAGAGAATTTACTATCACAATATGACAGTTTTCGATGCTTTGACTTTTAACTTTAAAGGGCTTGTGCACAAATGTGGGGTTACTAAAAAGATCGAGCGCATAGTTCGAGGTGCATGCGAGAACTAACAGTCACGCGCTCTAGGTTCTAATCAAATAAAACTTTTGCGGGACAAGTTGAAGTATATTGTTTTCAGAAGTTTAATATTCTTGAGCATGTCCGCTTCAATATCCGAAAATGAAACTTCAGGAGAACTATTAAAATTGATCAAC
This sequence comes from Druon quercuslanigerum, assembly GCA_010014905.2. NCBI lineage: Eukaryota > Metazoa > Arthropoda > Insecta > Hymenoptera > Cynipidae > Druon > Druon quercuslanigerum. The sequence goes on from JAAAKG020029581.1 coordinate 19,806, forward strand.
GTTTCTAAAAATATCGAGCGCAACAAGAATATTTGAACCTGTTTGTCAATGGTTGCCGCTGCGGGCACCAAAGACCAGTGCGTCGGGTAGAGTTTTGTAAAGTCGCGTGCGAGAGTTGATTCAAATTTCCTTGTCGCACTCAAATTTTTTTTAAAATAATAATCGGCTTCATGCCTAAAATTTTATTTTTTAATTTGAAATTGGTCTCGCGGTGCATTTTTTGAGTCTTTAAATTGATTGAATCCGATTGTCAACTCCAAATTTATATATAATTAGCAGTGTTTGACATCAGTAGCCTGATAGCATGGAAAGTTGCGGGAACACCCCTGGATTGTCACAAAGAGGACTAACCATTATTGTTATTTTCAACAACAAGCATATCCTAAGCAAGACAAGAAGTTGAATTGTTTAAAAAAATAGAGCTTTGCATTCCCCAAATTGATTGATCTATGTTGCGCTGCATCGATTGAATGTCCATTCATTGAAAATGAAACCTGGGTTTGATATCGTCAGAACTTTTGAAAGTATACCTTGGACTTTTTGAACTGTATTATATGTTTCTGAATCCTTAATGCAGATACGTTGAAAGTACTTGACGCCCTAAGGCTTTTTTACCATTTAACAAATTCCGATTCTCGAAGTAATTCAACACAATTCTAATTGCAAAAGATTTTTATCCACATATTTGATAATATTAGACTTCAGCCTTAAATGTGCATGGTTCAATGTTTAGATATAATAGCGTGAAGATTTAAAAGTGTAGAGTTAAATGTGCAAGTTTTTTGCGTGTAGAGTTTAATGTGTAGACATTAATGTGCTCAGTATTTAACGTGTACAGTTTAATGTCCAGAGTTTAACGTGAAGAGTTTTTTTGTGTAGACTTTAATGTTCGAGCTTTCCAATTTTCGAGTTTAGTGTGTAGAATTAAATATGAAGGGTTTTTGCGTGAACACTTTAATGTTCACAGTTAATGTGTACTGTTCTAAGAAATTCGTTTATAACAAGCTACTTTAGTCTTATGTCAGCAGTAGTATTTGGAAAATGAATCTGACTGGCACCTAATAATATTTGAAAATAATGAAATGGAAACGCAACCGAAAGAAGTATTACTCGAATTGAATATATTACTGACCATGTAAATAGCAGAATGAACATGTACAGCGATCAAGCGCGACGTGACGCTGTACACCTCCTAAACGCGATGTTGCGCTGTAATGGATGCGAAGCATCAATATAGCTCTAAATGTCTAGTTTTTTTATTGAAGCCAGCTAGAGCGGCGGCCATGGTCATAATCTAGCACTCCCACATAAGTGCTATTATCATCTGGCATTCGTACATAAACTGTAGGTCTGCGAGATCTCGGTGGTGCCTGATAATTGTAGGGGTGAAGAACTGTTGATATAAAATTGTTCTTGCCTATTGAAATAAAACAGTGGATATCTGCACGAAGATTATCATTAATATCAATGTTATGATTCAGAAGTTGGAGACTTGAAATGAAACCCTTGCCAGTAGGCATTCTTACATAAACACGATATTCTGAACGAAATGCCTGTTTAGAATTTGCAATCCAGAAAGGAATTCGACTCTTCCTGCGAGCTTTAAAAACTCCGGAAAAAACTCTATCATCTGGCATATGTATATAAACACGGCAAAGTTCAGGAACAACAAGTTTTGGGGCTGGTGGGACTGATGAAGTTCGTGGAGTTGTTAGAGTTGGTGGATTTTCTCCTCGAGGACTTGTTTGCATTGCACCTAGTCCTGTAAGAAAGAAGGTAATATTTATGAAGTCCTTTGACACACACTGTAAGTTAAATTAACGTTAAAGAGTTTTATGTTTTAAATACCCAAAAGTAAAAATTCCTAAAAATATTTTATCTTGATCTGAAAGAATCGATAGGCGGCAAGTCACCTCTGTGCATGGTGACCTCTTTAGGTACCGAATATCACTAAAATTTTTTTGACACAATGAAAACTTGAATGTTATACAATTTCGGTTAATTATATATTCTTCTAATAACATCTGAACACAGAAAAAACTAAGTCTTACTTGTATGATGGTCTTGTTTTTATTTTTGCCTTAAACTAAACTATGGTCTAAAATTGTGTAATGTCTTAAAAAGAGCCATTGAGAGCCTTCAACTTGAAACAAAACACAATTATGACTAACCCTTAGTCTTTTGTATTCAAAAGAAGCGCTGCATGGTGTTTAACCTAAAGAAGAAAGATTTGGGCTCTAAAGAAGAAGGTAATGTTTTAGCCTTTAATGTTTTAATGCTTTAGCCCTCAAGGTTCAGCTTTTAGATCTCTGAACAGCTATAGCGAACTTCAAAGAATTTCGATGTCACATCAGCTGAGCGAGACGCGTCGTATAGTCGTCACACCTAACAGTTTCTTAATTGTTTAAGTATAATTAATTATGCCAAAATTTTTACTCGTTGATAAAAATCGAGGAGCTGGCCACGGAGATGTCAGGTGTCTCTCGGACTTAACGAAAACCCGGTGACCGTTAATAGGAATCTCTGAGTTCTATTTTTCTGAGTTCCTTGGTCAGTCCCAGTTCATCTGAGTAAGTCTCAGTGCGTCACGAGAACCCTCGCTCCAGCTGGATACAAATAATAATATATTCAATAATCACGATAAACAAAACACCCAGAAAAAAGTTTCTTTGAATTAAAGAAATATTTCTTTGACATACGCAGGTCAAAGACCTGCATGTGCATTAAAAAAGTTTTTTAAAATTATTTTCTTACATTGCTTTCTGGTTTTACTTTGACTTATAATGCAGGCTTTATCAGATTAGATTTATCACCTCTTCTCAATGTAAATAGTGACTTGATATAAGCCCACAGCTTGGCTACAAACACTACTGGTAAGATCATGCAGCGGCTTAATGTTAGCCTTCCGCCTAGCTAACTACTAGTTTCTACACTATGCAGTAGCTTGATGTTAGCCCATATTATCACTACCAACTACACTTTCAAGACTTGTAGTTATATAGGTAATTCGTTCTAAGGATTTCAAGCTATGCTAGTTTGTAACGGCGTTGGTCTTCTTTATGTTACACCTTGAAACAAGCCCACTCTTGATTTTGAATCAAGACTTTTTTCTGTGTAGTAGCGGTGTTTGTTATTTGTAATTACTATTATTATTATAACTTATCGCACTTACTTGAAAAGCCAATACCAACTGTGCAGGTAAAGAGCAGCATAGCTATCCTCATTTTTGTTACACAAAGTCAACGATTAAGAACGAAAAGCGTATTTCGGAAGAATTTATTTAATGGCTTGTTGAATCAGATTGAATCACGTAAAATAGTAAACGTTTACTGTCAGAGAATGAAGAATGATCTATTTTTCAAAACCCAGAAATTGTGGAGAGAACAAGATCCTTAATTTTAGATAAGAAAAATTCTGGTAGCTGCTTGATTTCTTATATATAGCGTCGTCATAATTATTTACAAAATATATACAGCGTGGGCCATTTTAATCTAGCCACCCGATCTTATAGAATTTTTTGAAAGTCCAGGCTCTATTCAGGAACATCGAATCTTCGGACTGGTGCGGCTGGTAGGAATAATAGACCTGGACGATTTCTTCTTGGTGGTATCCTTTGAATGGCGTTACTGTGAGAAGAATCAATGCCCTAAGAGTAATGCAGGTATAGGCTGAAGGGTACATGCAAGAAAAATACTTCGGTTCGAAACTAGTCTTACAACGTTATTAAGATGGTATTTCTTTTCGCGAGAGACTCAGTTCGTGATTTTTGTTTGTTCATTGAAAATTACGAATAATTCGCAAATTCAATTATCCGAATCATTCGTGAATTCAATAATTCGCCAAAGATTCAAACTTGTGAATAAACAAACAAAAATTGCAAACTGCATTATTTACGTCGTTGCTACATTTTTATAATCTCACTTTTTGGCAATTGCCGTTCTTTTCTTGGATAAAAATCATTTAAGCATGTTGAGAGAGACCATGCATAATTTTATAATAATTTTGATCATATCTAAGCCTTTTGACCAACATGTTAATGGGAGAAACTATGAGGCTGAAATGTTTTTCGGCATCCATAAAGTTCAAATTTTTTCATATAACCTGACTTTGCTTACCTACTGTCTCTTAAATCTTTGTAAGAGATATTTCGTTTCTACGAACAATTAATGTAAAATCTACAAAGTGACGAAATAAGAATTTAGCAAAATATATGCATTTTAGCACTGAAAACAAGAAAATTTAACTAATATAGTTATTTTTGAACTAAAATAGTAATGGGAATTTTTAGCATTATTTCAGTAGTCAGAATTGCCGTATGAACAGAAAATCAAATTATTAAAAAAACCTATATAATAGTGTTTAAATAATCGAGAGTCAATTGTGGTTAAGGAACTTTGTGAAACGCATCGTATCTTAACGCCTGTTAAATCATTGATTAAGTAAAAATGATGATTGTTTCGTTGCCGATTCAACCGCTGTTTATGAAATGGGCTCTCATATTGGTAAAAAATTAATATTTATAAAAAATGTCAGAAAGTTGCATGCTGTCGAAATAAATTATGATTATATTATGTTGTATGAACAGAAAAACAAATAAGATAGAAATACTTTTTCCGTTTTCCAAAATTTTCCGTTTATACTTTTTCCAGAAATGAGACTGGTAGAATTTTTTACTTATCTAAAATAAATCTAATCTATACTGGTTAAAAATTTCGCGAAATTGCACAAATGATTTATCGGTTGGTAACCAAATCGAGTTTAAACATTAACATTTCGTGGAGGTGCATCTTTACTCGTCTTGAGTCTCGCTGTCAGGCAGGGGCGATACTTTGGATTCGAAAACTTAAGACGAGAACACATAACTAGGATCCGCAACACTTCAGCAACCTTGACTTCGACACCAGAGAGGGGAGACGGAGAAGGAAAGGCTGAGCCAACGTCACCAGGAAGCAAAAAAAAACAGAAACGAGCTCAACCCGAGGCAGAAAACGAGGATTGGAGAGGTCCTGGTGGAGGTTGGACCTGCATTGGATGGAAGATCAAAGCTGTTCGCTGCTATTAAAAGAGAGGCTAGCGAAGGTGGAAGGGAGTACTGAGCACCCTTGCACTGAGGACGAGGTCTTGGATCTCGACAGATAGCGAGGAACTTGAGGCTTCCTTAATATTCTGCCGCTCCGTAGAATATACGAAAAAAGTTTTAAAAACGCTGCATCATACTGAGACGTCTACAAACTATGGACCTCATCGACAGGCTCAGTCATTTCCAGGAATCAGATAGCTAGACTGGGACCAAACAGTTGACATCTTCTAAGGACTAAAATTTTACGACCAAAAACACTTGTACTTTTGTAATGAATGATTTGCTTATTCAAACTTGGAAAGCTGTCAGTCTAAAAAATTACAGGTATATACAATTTTCAGTAAAAAGATAAAAACAGGGATTTTCTACAAGTATCTAGTGAACTCTTGGTATTGAAAAAAAGTGGATAACATTTTTAGATATGTCATCCAAGGAACATAATGATTGCGGTTAAACAAAATTATTAATCTATAAAAAATAAATACAATAAAGATAAATAATATAAACATTCTGTAAAAAGAGGATTATTAATCACTCCGAGAGGTTTTGAGAGCCTTTTGTTTTCCGTGTCCTTGAGATTCCATTCTTCCATTTTTATGTTTGTGCCTGATTGGAGTTATGTCCAAGCTTGGAACAAAAGAAAAACGTTTTTTTTTTAGAATTTCAAAACGTAGGTTTCAAATATAAATCATAATTACCACAACCATTTATTGTTCGTGTTATTGCTGGACAAAATTGATCCCAGAATTCAGCTGGAAAATTTTAATCATTCTACTGTCTAACTGTTGGATAACTTTAAAATCTTTATTAAACATTTTACTACATAAGATAGATTTAAAAATGCAAGATGAACACAGCTTTACAAAAACTAAATGAAATCCACAACAACTTATGATAAGGAAATTATTGAAAACTGAACGTATAGCCAAATGGATACCAATTTATATTCTGCATAAATTACCTTCATATTAAAAGGCACTTAACGCGGCTTCCTCTATAAAACGACGCACACTGGCTGAGAACATCAGTTGTTTGGAAGCTGGTTGCCAGCACCTTTAAATAAACCCTACAGCTGCTTACAGCCATAGGTGTCTCAAGCTGTTTACCAGATGCAGGTTGCGACTGCCAGCTAGTGCTGTCCCTCAAGCCCGACAAATCGAACCCTCTCTCTCTCTCTCTCTCTCTCTCTCTCTCTCTCTCTCTCTCTCTCTCTTCGTAAACCTACATCTGGTTACCAGCCTTATTTTTCACAAAGAAGCATCGTTGTCGCCCTCCAGAGGCGAACATCTTTGTGCTAACTGTCATCTACATTTATCTATACATGATGGTAAGAGAAATATTTAATCGAATACACTGACTTTTTTTAACAGAACTGAAACTTTGGTTGCTCAAATCTTTCACACCCCCCTCTTATGCGCTAACGGGCCAGCAGGCATATCAGCTCTTTCAGCCGATTTTCTTAATTACTTCATCCCGTTCCCCTTTTACTAACAACGTGAATCGTCTCTAACACATTTCTTTCTAGGGAAAAGATCATAATCTGAAACAAACGCTCAGCTACATCCTTCCATCCTACATCCTCCTCATGATCTTTCCTCAATATCACTGTTTCTCACGCTATTTCTTTTTATCTTTTGTGATAAACACAATATTTCTTCCTTTAACCTTCATCCGTATGACCGTTCTCACTCTCTCTCTCTCTCTCCATCTCTCTCTCTCTCTCGCTGCTTCCACCGCATATGCCTGTCCTTCAAGCCAAGAGATAGTTCTATCTCAATCTGATTAGTAGATAGAAATCAACCGTCTTCGAATGTTATTCTCCTTACTGCTACCAACAAATACCCCATTGAGCAAGAAGCGCATCATTATTACTAATAATATTGTACTTTATCACATTTCCTTGAAAAGTTAAGAAAAGGTATGAAGATGTAGAGCGTAATGACGATATTACTTTTTTCCTGGATAGAGTCGTAAGTTTTAAATGAAGAAAAATCTTTAATATCGGATTACAGAAATTTTCTTGCCTACTTGCTTTGTTAAATTTTGTTTCATAATTTTATAACATTCGTGTTCATTCTTTTTTTCTTTTCTTGTTAATATTTAAGCGCTAAGTCTTTGTACAACTATTATCGCTAATAAAATTCAAAAGATTTTAATTATTGGTGTTTCAGCCAATTATTTGTCGCCATGTGTTCTCAAGAAACAGTAGCTATTAGAATAATATTAAAATTTTGTTTTAAATGGAGAAAAGGTTTCTCATATAAAGCGATACTGAGAAAATGGATATTACATTTTATCGCATATTAATACAAAAATCACAAAAAACACATGGTTTTTGTTTTAATTATGAATGATGACATTAAAAGTAAAAAGTTTAAAATCATGAAAAATTACACGCAAGATGCAATAAAATATTTAACGAAATTTGGTTTTGTAACATAAGTTCTGGAGAAGGAAGATAAATGTTTGAAGAATAAATTTACATGCAGAAGAATGCTAGTTTCGTAATAAATCTTTAGCACAGGGAATTTAAGAGAAAATCTCAGACATCGAAGATTGAGTTAAGGAATTCCGGACTGAAAACTGGTCATTAAGGAATCGGGATCTATGATTCATATTTCGATTGCCCTTGCCCGACTGTGGTTGGACTGAATCAAGAATTGAATAACGAGAAATTAAGTGTCATGGGTTCTCGAGGTCTGCATGACATGCTCTGCCGCTGTTATCGGGAATTTCTTCGCTCAAAACGTGATAATGGTACGCTAAAGTGAAAATTACACCGTCATGACATTTTAACATGAAACGCTATATGTCCAATTTTAGTCCTAGTGTTTTGAGGAAAGCAAGCGTTAGCTTATACAAGAACTGATTCTTCATATTTTGATGAAAGATGCCATGCATCCTCTGGTTGAGGAGCTGTTCGCAAAAGTGAAGTTTCTCACCCACGATATCGAAGTCAAGACCAATTATTGTAGCAGCGTCCTTCGCTGTTTTGTACTAAAATTGTGCTCCAATCACTTCTTCGTGTGTTCAGAACATTTTTAAAACAGGTTCTCGTACATTTGAGACCATATATGATGTACTCAGAATAATCATGTTTCTTGAAAACACTAGAGATTCAGTGTTCTTTGACCACTTTGACGGCCTTAGGTCTGTAGTCGCGAAAGAAACGACTTATGAAGCATGATTTTGTTCATTCCAACAACCTTTCGTGACCCGATATGAAGGGATCATAGCTCTCTTTTGTCCATTAAACCATTCGAATTTAATAGTGTACAGTTATGAGGACAAGAATATTCGTTGCAGATACTTAGCTTCTCGCTGACACTTTGGCGACCCAAGTCTGTCGTATAAGACGTTTGCATCTGCGTCCAAGAGTCCTCTTTATGGATATGACATCCTAAATTCAGCTTTGTAGAATGCCCAGGTATGTGTAGATCTCTCCAGTGCCAAGGTGTCATATAGCACTTCTGTCGACGAGCTTAGGGTCTTTGGGGATTACATTAAGTTTTCCTAATTTAAAAATAATCTTGTCGCTTTTTTATAACCCAAACTCGATTCTAATTTCCCGACCAAGCACTTTGAGATTCCCTAGAGTGAGATGTAGTCTCTCTTTATTTCTACCATAAATCTTGAGGTCTTCAGTGTATAATGTATAAGAGACCTTATGCTTTCACTATCCTCAGTTACATGATGTTACACTAAAAGATATCTTTCTGAAAGGTAACGCTGTTAGTTGTCACACGATGTTTTCCTGGTAAAAGATTGTATATGGTTTTCCAAAGCCTGTGGGACGTTGAATCAAATTTTTTTCGGTAGTTAGGCCATGGATAGGCAGCGATGGTAGGACGCTAAGTCTTTGCAGACATATCTATCCCTGCGCAGGTTCATCCTACATCCTGCTATGTCTTTCGTTGAGCCGCGTTGTTTATAGATCTCTTGCCATATTGCTTCGATTGTTCGAACAATCCTATCACTATGGATATCTAAAGATCTTAAACAGCTTCTTTGGACGAGTTCTTGGCCTGTAATTCATAGGGTCAGACAAGATGCCCATCTTTAAGAAATACACTGTGCTTCCTTTCACCAACAACTTAGGAGTGTCTCTGCCGACTTTAGACGAGAGGTGAAAATATGGCCCAGAATCTTTTGTCTTTATTCTTTGAATGCTGGAATTAGTAGACCTATCTCCAAAACACCTCAATATCCTCTGGTTTAGGCGGGTGGTCGACAGTGACTAGTGGATCTTGGAACTGTCGAAATGGGTTAAAGAACAATTCTGCTTGACGGTCAGCATCTTTGAATTGTTGAGTCTGTAATGACAGTTCCTCTCTCTGCGCGCAAACTGTTGGACATTGTCAGGGAAATTTATGCAAAATTTTATGTACTCAATCACACGCTGTATATGCAACGCGTATTGTCTTGTACAGACTATCTTTGTACTAAGTTGATGCATTCGTCTTATGAGCAGCCATTGGTTTTGTTTAAGGGAAATCGATGAGTCAGATGTCGTTCTGTTTGGAAAAATCTTTAAGAAGTCCTTCATCCAATTCAGTCAGGTATTTAGGTTTGGCAGAAACCTGGATGTTGATGCTTTTCCTCGTTTTAAAATATCGTTTTTCCTGTATAAGATGCCAGACCGCGGTTAGTTCCAGTGCCGCCTCACTCTCTTTGTTGTCGGCTTGTTCTGGATGCGTTAAAGTAAAATCTTTTCTTATATAAGTTCTTTTCTGGAGGTGGTCAGCACGGTTTCCCAAAAGTTGATGAGAAAAGTGCGAGATCTCTGGGTATTTCTCGCATCACAGAGCACGCAGTCGTACCTTGTAACCTTTGCATGTAGGGGCCATACTGGTGTCGTAGGACCAGCAGGTCGCTTCAGAGTCGATCCATTCATCCATCGAGCGGCATAGAATAGAGGCGAGGCATCGATCCAGCTCTAAACATCGAGTTCTTTCTGTCTGCTTTTTTCATTGTAAATGCACGGAAACAATGGTAATAATGGATTAGTTAAAGCTGAAAGAGCTGTATCAAATAAGGAATCTCAATTATCTGGTTACATATGTCAATTATGCTTTCACTTGTTTATTTGAAAAGGTCTAAGCATAAATGCGGGGAAATATACAGATCGAGCGCCTTACGGGCAAATTATTTGAAAATTAACATATTACATCGACAAAACTTACAAGTATGATCAAGAAATACAATTCAGGTGAATTTCGAAATGACACTGAACATAGGTATATCTTGAAGTGGAGCGGTATGGAATAAAGGCGTCGGTCTAATTCTAAATCTCCAGTTTGTTCTATTTTTTTTAAACAAGCCAGCTGGGACGACGACTATAGTCATATTCTAGTACTCCAACATAAGTTATATTAAAATCAGGCATTCGTACAAAAACGCACGGTCTACTAGAAATAGGTAGTTCCTCATGATTGCAGGGGTGAAGAGATGTAGACAAAACACTGTTATTTCCTATAGAAATAAGACAGCGGTTTCCTTCATAAAGATCATCATTAACATTAATAGTATGATTTAGAGGTGACATACTTGAAATCAAACCTCTACGATTAGGCATTCTTACATAAATATTATAGGCTGAACGATATGCTCGATGAGGATTTGTAACCCAGAAAGGAACTCTACGTCTGTGAAGAATTTTGAGATACCCAGAGAAAATGCTATCATCTGCCATGTGTACATAAACATTGCTATATTCAGGAACATCTACTGTCAGAGATGGTACGGTTGTTTGAGCTGGTGGGTTTTCTCTTACTGTGTTACTTTGCATTGCATCTGGGTTTGAAAGAATAAAGGAATATTTATAAAGTTCTTTTACACATACTGGAAAATAGGTGTTAATAACCCCATAATAGGTAGATAAATAGAAAGAGTTTGGAAAATTATACGTTAATTTCACTAACGGCAAGCATAGTTAAGGCAGGCATTAAATTAGCGGATAATTACGTAAATATATATATGTGTTATTTCAATCTTCATTTAATCTACGTATTAGGTATTTATACTGTCCAAAGAGTAATATTTTTACAGAAATCATCAACTAGTTGCGTATTACTGAAGCCAGGTTAGAATAAGGTTATGAACATATAGTCTGGTATTTTGTATTGAATGAAAGGTTCTTTTTATGGAATTTTAAATTGATTTGAATTAGTGCCTTCTTTCTGAACTTCAAAAGTAATTAGAGACTTAATATAGGACAGAAATTATATTTTAGTTCGAACAGTTTCGTTCAACTATTACTTTTATACCAGCCACTCGAAGTTTCGAGCTTTTTACACATCTATCTGGCAACGGTTTTTCTTATTTTACAATAGTTATATTATTATGACTATTATTATTATTAATATTATTATTATTATTATTATTATATTTTACTGTACTAACTTGAAATTTCTAGAAACAGTATGCAGGTAAAGATCAGATTGGCGGTCTTCATTTATTCCTGGACGGATAGAAAGATTAAATACTAAAAGCGAATGTTGGAAGAATGTATTCAATAACTTAAATTGTGGAGAGAGAATGATCTGTAATCTGAGACAACACACATTCTCGTATCAGCTTGATTTATTACTCGTAGGTTCCTGAGAAATGTTTAATTTGACTGGCTAACCGCGAATACAAGATTGGTTTAGAAAATAATATATTTTTTTCTTAGTTAGCCAAATCGCATTTTGTAAGGGTAGCCTGCATTAATCTTCGTACGAAATTTATCGCTAAAATTATATAAAAAATCAAAATATTGTCGGCGATTAAGCAATAGAAAATAATAATTATTGCGATTTGAGGTCATAAGAGGCACGATTTCATGACAATGGAGCCTAAACACATGATTGAACGGTATGCGTCGATTTATGAATTATTGCTAAAATCTCGGATCTTTCTCCATAAAATATTCAAAATAAATGTAATAAAGATTACGTTACAGAAAGTTTCACAATATCAGATGCAGAAGACAATAAAATCTTTGAATTTAGATTTTTTGTTATTGACTATTTTCTTGTTCTCACTTGAAGGATAGCATCACGAAGGATAGCACCATTTTGCGGACAGATACAAATTGTTCTGAAAATACAAATGGTCATAAAATCATTGAAAAGGGGATAGCGTAAAACTAATAAATTATTAAAAAAACCTTTACCACAGAATTTTTTTAAATTGTTGTCTAGAATTGTAAGATTTATGAAAGCGTGAAGTAAAAATTGTTTTTCTTGATTATCACTCCCTTGAAGAGTTTAATTATTTTTCTTAACATTCAAAAAGTAGGAAAACCTATAAAATTATGAGAGGTATTATATTACGTCTTACTGACTTATATGTGAAGTTAAAGAAACGTCTGGTTATGTTACAAATGGAAATGAATAGATTGAAATCCAACAGGAATCGTGGACAAGGTATAATTAAATTACTGAGCATAACACAAATTATTACTTAAGTACCAGGTTTTCAAAAAAATTAACAAAAAAAAAAAAAACAAATAGTGACAGAATTACTAGGAACGTTTTGATTTAATTTATTACATAATTTTTCAAAGTGCTAATGTGAACTTTCCAGGAAAAAAGTATGGACAAAGTTCTGCTTAACTTATTATTTTTTATTTTAAGCAATAGTTTTTTTGGGACTACTAGAGCTTCTCAGAAGAAAAGTACGAAAAGCAATAGAAAAGTACGCATTTATCTTTTCTCTTGAAATTTTGTGCTAAACAGGGCCTACTTAATGAGGACGCATTTTGAACTTTTTTGATACTTTAGTGCTATGACAGCAGTACGTTTAAAAATAAATTGAACTCAGGCTTTAGAAAATTTAAGAAACAAATCAAATGGAAGAATAGCCCGAAGTAAATACAGTGTCGAGTATTTAAATATCAGAATTACCTAGTATGGGTACTGCATTCCAGTGGTGCTGGAATGCAGACCGCGCACCAATCTACCTCTAAATATCCAGTTTTTTTATTGAATCCAGCTTGGGCGAGGTTCAGGGTCATAATCTAACACTCCCACATAAGTGCTATTATCATCTGGCATTCGTACAAAAACTGTAGGTCAACTATATCTCAGTGGTGCCTGATGATTGTAGGGGTGAAGAACTGTTGATATAAAATTGTTCTTGCCTATCGTTATAAAACAGCGGATTTCTTCACGAAGATTATCGTTAATAATAATGTTATGATTCAGACGATGGAGACTTGACATCCAACCCTTGCCAGTAGGCATTCTCACATAAACACGATGTGTATATAAACACGGTAAAATTTAGGAACAACAAGCGTTGGGTCTGGCGAGGCTAATGGAGCTGATGGATTTTGTGGAGTTGGCGGATTTTCTCTTGGTGGACTTCTTTGCATTGAACCTATTTTTCTAGGAAAAAAGTGAGATTTATGACTTCCTCTTATACATAATGCACTGTTAACTTAATGTTAAAGAGACCTATGTTTCAGGTACTTTGAATTTAGACAAGTATTGTAAAAATTGCACGCCTAATAGATGTTTTATATTTCCATGACAGCTTTTCTTTAATCCAAAATTAAAAATTCCTAAGAATATTTTAACTCGATCTAAAAGAATCGATAGGCTGAACAATGTTATACGTGTTAGTTTAGTGTTTTTTACTTACTCAATACAAAATATCACATATAAGTAAGTAGTAACAGTGCGAAAATGCACATCTTCAGACATGTGAACCTAGTACGTGGGGATATCACGGATGTCCTGGTCATTTTCCGGTCTTCTACCGGACAATTATTAATTTTCCCCCGTCAATTTTCTTGTTTCAAGTCGGGTAGAGTTCGGTTCCAGCTTCAGAAAGTTTCGAGTTATGAAATGATTTTAGTGATACCGTATATCATGAAATTTTTTTTTGATATAATGAAAACTTGAATTTCCTGTCGACTCGAAGTTTCAAAATCCCTTTACACCTCTGTAGTGATGCTGTTTCTCATTTGTGATTTTAATTCTTATCTTATTCTATCAATTCCTATTCTCATTCTTATTCTAATTTATTTTAAAATGCTGTCACAGGCTTAAGATGATGATTGCCCAACATGTCAAAGACATTTTTAGTTAGTTAGATTTTATATTTTTTGGAATAGTTTGCACGGGGAGTTTCAAATGTTATCATCAGTCACGGACGCATTTTTAATGCAATAAAGTGATCTGCTGACAGCAGTGTGCCCCGACATATTGGACAAAGCCTGCTTTTTACCCCATCATTGACGAACTGGGTTGCAGTCAATTGCACGATGGGTCTTATTCTTGTTATTACTATCATTATTATTATCCTTTTCATTATTATATTTTATCGGACTAACCTGAAAAGTTAAAACAAATTATGCAGATCAAGAGCAGAGTGGCGATCGTCATTTCTTCCTTTACGATGATAACGATTCGGAACTAAAAGCAGATTTGTGAAAACTTATTTAATTATTGTATATTTTATAAACTTATTAAATTAGGGCTCATTTTCAGATCATAATTTTTTATTTGAAAATCTGTTATATGCCACAGATTTCAATTAATATTTTACCTACTACCTAGCGCGAATTGAATACAGTATCAAGCGCGAAGCGCAAGATCTACTAGACCCGCTCATTTCTCGATGAGAATGTGACTCGATTTTTTTCTCAATCAGTCAAATCAAATTGCTCCAATAAAACTTGCATATAATATGAAGTAGAATATTCGAGGTGAATAGCAGATTGATCTCATACATCAAAAAAACTCACACACCGCCTGAACCTAACGAGGAGTGGTATGGAATAGATCGCGCCGATTTTACTCTAAGTATCCAGTTTTTTTTACTTAAGCCAGCTAGAATGATAACCATAGTCATAATATAGCTCTCCCACATAAGTACTATTATCACCTGGCATTCTTACAACAACGACTGGTCTACTGGATCTCGGTAGTGCCTCATAATTTTAGGGATGAAGGATTGTTGGTACAAAATTGTTATTTTCTATTGAAATAACGCAGCGGTCTTTTTCATAAAGCAAATCATTAAGATTAACAATATGATTTAGAGGTATGATACTTGAAATTAAATCCCTGCCATTAGGCATTTTCACACAAACTCGATCTAATGAAGGATGTCCACAATAAGGAATTTTAATCCAGAAAGGAGAATTACGTGCACGGAGACTTCCGAGATAGTCATAATAAACCCTATCATCCGACATGTGTAAATAAATACGGCTATAGTCAGGAACAGCGAATGTTGGGGTTGTTTCGGTTAGTAGATCTGGCGGTTTTCTTCTTGGTGGCCCTCTTTGCATTGCACCTATTTTTGTAACAAAAGAAGAAAGACTTATAAAGTTCTTTTACATATTGTAAACATAGCTGTTAATAATAATATAAGAAGAGGGAGTCTGCAAAATTGTATGCTCATATCCGTTATGGCAAGTATACTAGATCAAAAGTTTTTTTTCAATGAATAACATATGTTTGGCAATTTCCAAAATTAAATTATTTGATGATTAATAATTAATTTTAGAAGCCTTTCTATAACTAAGTGTTCAAGAAGTCTATGTTGCATGTACTTGGACCTTAGGAAAGGCTTGTAAAAATTGCAACCCTGTCAGCTGCTTCGGATTTATATGTGTGATTATTTTAAGCCCAAAATTATAATTTCTGCAAATACTTTAGAAGCGAATTTTCACATATAACTAGGCGGTAAATATGCAGCAAATTATATTGCGGTACCTCTTATTTGGAAAAACTTATAGTCCAGAAAGTTTTCAGAATTTCGGCAACTCACATTGCGTTATGTCTCATAGGTATTTTCATTTTAATCTGGAAGAAAATGGCGCGCATACGCGGATACTTTCAAAATCGTGTTTGTATAAAATTTTGTAACTGTAAGTGAAAGTTTAATAAAGGTGATCAAGGAGAACTTAAACGCTCTCCTCGATCTACCTCTGGGTACGATACCGGTTAATTTATCTGCGTAAACTTGCTTCTCTAATAATTCTCCTTTCATTCTCTTATCATGACCGAACTATCTCAATAAATTTCTTTTATTTTTATCAAACTTTGTTTCGTCTACATAAAAATTTTTCTGAATCCTCTCGTTGCTGATATTTGGTCCTTTGGCTTAATCGCCTTTCAGGGCTTTCTAAAGCATAAATCTATCACATTTACCAAACGAAAATTCAAGGTTAACAAACGCACATAAAACTTTCGGTGCTTAGATTCATCCACGCTCCCAGATCTTAGTAAAATATGTATCACCGCTTTACAGCATTTACGCGGTAAATCAAAGAATCGTTTTCTACGTGGCAGTTGTTCTACTCCATGGATTCACCTACAAATAATTTCTTAGAATAGACTTTCCAATCGTCTTTTTCTCCATCTGTCGGTATCATGTAAAATTCCACTGTTGTCAATAAGGTGCCTCGGACTTCTCTAGAGATTAGAGACCTAGACAAGTTTAAAACCCAAGAAGAAGTCAGAGAGGCATTGGTACGAGATATTCAAGAACTCACAGGGGAGCTCAAGGTCAACTTGACAAAGCCCACCTGTAGAGGACAGGTCATAGCGATAGCAGAAGTAGATGAGCAGACAGCTGAGTATCTACTCATACACCAGGCCTGGTACGCCTCGATGTCTCGCAAGAAGGAGAAGAGGGTCAGTTAAGAAAATGAAAATTCGCAGTCCCCTTCAGCATACCGACATCTGTGCATGTTGAACATTACTGGAAAACTCTACGGGAAGATGCTGAAACGTGCTTCTGCAAAGCGAGGAATGATGGAATGTGGTAGCTACATTCATCGAAATCATTCTCCAAAAGAAGAAGGAAGAAGGAAAACTGAAAGACTAGAGACATTAAATATGAGTGTGCGGTAGGGAGTCGACTAAGCCCTGAACTCCCAAAGACCGACAAGCCCGATGCGGGACACTAGCTCCGCTGCTGAGGACGATGCGTGCAGTTAGGGGAGGAAGGATTAAATAGTCGTATTCAGTCATAACCAACTCGTGCTGTTGAAGACGATGCGTGACATCCTAATATGGACATGGAATGAAACAGTTTCGAGAGAAAGAAACCATCAGAAGTCAGAGGTAACCCAACAAGCCACCCTCAATCAGGATGTGGAAGGCCGACGATTACGATACCAAAAGAGAAGGATACTAGCAGAATCCAAAGTCGGCGAAGTATCAGCACCCCCTGAAGTATTCCAAAACGGTTCCGGGGGGGGGGGGGGGTA
Organism: Druon quercuslanigerum; assembly: GCA_010014905.2. NCBI lineage: Eukaryota > Metazoa > Arthropoda > Insecta > Hymenoptera > Cynipidae > Druon > Druon quercuslanigerum. The sequence continues at coordinate 37,100 of JAAAKG020029581.1, forward strand.
TTCCCGCCAAGGGGAAAGGGGGGTGTTTTTTAGGTGGGGGGTGTAAGGGCCCTTGGAGGGGTTAAATTAAATTTTT